>CM046045.1:9652526-9826991 GCA_025215565.1 Flaveria ramosissima
CAACCAAATTAAACCATCCCAAAGCCCTCGTGAACCCGTTTCGACCCCTAACCCTCGGTTTAATCGTGATTCACTCGATCTTTGACTCAGGAAAATAAAACCGAAGAAACTCATTCAAAACCATAACCGATTTCGACTCAATTCGAGTTAAATGATCGTAATTATCAAACCATAACGTTTCTATGATTACTGCGACCATAACACCTCAATCAATCGCACATAAAACTGTCAAATTTTCATGTATTCGAATCGAAACATTCGAATTAAACAATGAAGTCGTCGACCTGAAACCGAACACATTGCACCTGTTTAAATGGGGGAAAACTTCAAAATCGATCCATTTAAGCTTTCTGTATTATCAATTGTACAAAACAAAACACACAAGTAACCATTTGATCATCACTTTCATCTTCGTTCTGTAACTCAACCGATACCTATGTTCGAAGCAATATTTATCACAATTGATGAAGGGTTTCTCATAATAAGCATACAAAGAAGCTTTATACGTGATTAATTGGATTATCATCACCATTTTCATCTCGAACCACTTCCACCACAGCCGCGATTTGTTCTTCATTCGTGCACGTCGATTTCTTTTCAATTCGGGTAAATTAAACACATCTTTATACTCGAAATCACATAGGGAACAAAAGCCCTAATGTTAATTGGGTTAAATCGCACGATTTGATGTTCAATTGGAGGCAAATCGATTCTAGGGTTCTTGAGGAATTGGGGGTTTCCTTTAATGATTGTTTTTATTAATTAGTTTTCAATTATAAACAGATTCTGGGCTTTAGCCCAACTGGTTACCATCTCACACTAGTATGCAAGAGGTCACGGGTTCGAACCCGGCCTCCTGCAATTATTTTTTTAAAGGCTTTTTAGCCTTCAAATTAAGTGTAGAAAATTTTTAATAACTTTAATAATGGATTTTGTAAACTTCTAATATTTTTAAAATCGTCAAATCATTTTTATATTTTTTTTCTGAATTTAAATAATTAAATATTCTTTTTAATAAAATACTTTTCTTGGTTATTTTAAATAGTAATTAATAAATTAATGGTCCAAACGTTTCCTTTAAATATTCATCGTTTACATCACGTTATTTTAAATGGATATTATTTTCAAAACATTATAAATTTATATGATAAATATTAAATTATTCGTTTAATCTTTTAGGTATGTTATATCATAATTAGTAAATAAAGTTATTCGTTAACTTTTATTTTTATATCTAGAAAGTTATGAAACAATATAATTTTCAATGATTCTTTATTCTTATTTTAACAGTTTCAATATTATAAAGATCATTTAAAGGCTTAAAAACTTAATAAAATGATTTAAGTAATTATAAATTATCCTACAAGTCATTTAAAAAGGTATTCAATTATCTTTACCAAAATTTAAATAATTAAATATCGAATTAATTATTCCTTTTCACACATTGTTTTATTCTTTATGAAATTAATAAATTCAATCATTGAATCTTTCATTATCATTCTTAATCTTAAATATATTATATATATATATAATCAAAACGTAAACGATTGTATTATAATATATCTATAAAATGTAATTATTAAAACCCCCCAAATTTCAATCGAAACCCTAATCATTATTTGAATGTTAATCATATTATTAATCTTCATCTTGTAATACATATTTAGGTGCCTTGTAATGAATACTTGGGAATACTTTGGATCATCCTTTAATCTTTATTTATCATCTTGTAATGCTTATATCAATGTGAGTATTTCCATACCCCTTTTTGTTTATTTTCACACTTTGGGGTGAAACATGTTAACTTATACTTTGCACTTGAAAACTTGTTTGAGACTTGTAAACTTTATGGCAATTCATCATGTTAAGTTGTGGTTAGTTGAACTTATGTGGTTACCATGTTATGGCGTTATATGTACAATCATTAACTATTGCTAGCCCAGCGAAGTCATAGATCTATGGGTAAGACAAGCCTGCTTGGTTGATCCAAGTACACTTAGCTGATCGTATATACTTTTAACGTTTGAGACTTGTAAAACATTGTCAAGGTTTGATTGTTGCATTGTTCATAGCATCCCTAATCACTTTATTCACTAACTTACGACTTGAATTGTCATCTTTTATATACTTATGTATTGAAAACTATGGAATGCTCACCAACATTTTTATGTTGACCTTTTATTTTTAACATGTTTCAGGAAATGCCCAAGTTTGATTATCTACTCTTTGAAGCTTGCACATCTAGGAATGGACCTAGATAAATAAATAAAATAAGATTCATTTGTACATTCTATGTTATGTTTTTATTCTTTTTGAGACTTATGTACGTAATGTGACAATTGAAACTTATGTTTAAATTATATTTGGATTATTATTAGCGTTATGTGGCTGTGAACGATCTTAACTCTCACTCCTCGACGTTTCCGCCGTCAAGGTTGGGGTGTGACAGATTGGTATCAGAGCCCATAACTATAGGGATTTAGGTTATTAGAAATGGTGACCTAGGCTATAGTTGCATGAACCTCATAGAAAGATCCTTATACCTTTGTACTTACATGTTGTTTGCATGCTACATAATGCTATGTCTTTTGTGCAACTTGATGCCTTAGCATAGGATTGCCTTATGTATGCTTAAACTTAGTTAATTGTCTCCCTAAACTTAACTTTAACTCTTTGATTCTCCCCGACAAATGAACATCCTAAACCTATTCTCAACGACACGTGGAATCTACACTTATCGTCGTGGGTTCAATTCCTTAGACTCTATGTCTAATCTATGAAAATCTCATCAAGGTTTTGATTTCATAAACCAAAGAAATTTGTGTGACACATAGACACCTGTATTCTGGATTTCCTGGCAAAAGGCCTTCGGGCTAAGGCAAGCATATCGTATAAATCTCATTGTGAGACCAGTTATGCTTACCTGGGGATTTCTGGGATGAGTGATAAACTATGGTCAACATACACAAGTCTCTATGGTAAATGGGTCAATTTACCTTGACGTGTCAACGATTCCAAATGGTAATGCGTTACCAAATGGAACCATCCTCTACGTATCTTAAAAACCTTTGATTCCTTGAGCTAGTATCCCTTCATTCTTATCATACATAATGTTCCTATTGATATTGAACCTACCCTACATTTCAACTCGTACGTTTAAACACCGTTATACGTTGAGCGTTTCATGTAACTATTTCTATATCTTGACCAACGTGAACATGGAACTTAATATACCCAAAGATATTGGGAATCTAAACCGAATGGTTTTCAAAAAAAAAATTTAAACCGTTACTTATGGTTCTCAAGTCTTCTTAAGGATGTGTCCCATAACTAAGAACATGCAATGCCATAGGTGGAATTCCTACATCTCGAGATACTTGGTCTAGGCAAAGTGTAAATGGTGATTTGACTCGATCATTGAATCCATTTACTTGACTCGAAACCCTTGAGATGAGTAATCGCTTATAAGTACGTGTGTCTTCAATAAGGTTATGGTTGACCTCATATCTTGAGAAGTCTATGTATTCTTTTCGATTGTGAATCGAATGTTCACATCTCATTGTGGTGTTGAATAATTTCCTGCCCTTGATTTCGTCTTCCCGATTGAAACCATCCAAGATTTGAACACCACAACAACTTCTGTTATCTTGAACTTTGATCTTAAGCTTGTAAGCATGATTTTTCCTTTTGTTACATTGATGTAACTTGAAATTTCCGAATTTCTAATTGATATTATTTTCCTTTCGTCGTTAAGTCAAACTCCGTACCGTCTGCACCGTGAGAGATGCAAGTGTTTGCAAGTCAGCTTATGACTAAGAACACACGTATCTCCTAAATGATTCTAACTCATCAAAACAGGGGTGATTCCCTTACTTTGATGATTCTCTATTCGTTTCGATAAATGGTTCCCAATTGTGATTTATAAAATGTCATCCTCTGGATCGGGGTGATTTCCTTATCCCGAGGATTGACTTCAGTTATTTTCTTTGGAATGACATTTCACAAATGACATGATCTCACCAAAATAGGATTGAAACCCGTACTTTGGTGACAAATGTCAATCTTCGAGTGTTTTCTTGCTATTATCATCAAGATAGGCGTGAATTCCATACCTTGATGATAATATCATCTTTATGAATTGTATTTGTTCAAATGAGACGACTTCATCAAAGTAGGAGTGAATTCTGGATTTTGATGAAGAAGTTCATTTTGTTATATTTTGTTTTTGTAAAACTTCACCGTTAAGATAGGAGTGATTTTCCTTACCTTAATGGTGAGTTACCTCGTCTTGTTTCTGTGGATCCTCAACAAGGAGTTGGGATCGAACTTTTTGATTGGTAAGTTAGTGGTCATACCTTGGGAATACACCCTCAAGCTAGGAGTGAAAACCACACCTTGATGATTATTCTCATTTCTTGATCTCCAACTTACCAAGGTTTTAATGTGACATCTCTTAATTTCGTTAAATTAAAAGTAAACTTTGTTAAGTTTTAAAAGGACCTCTTATGTAAATTTTGAAACTTTGAGGGTTTGTTATACTTAATAATCAATTTGGTGATTTACAAATTAATATAATAATAAAAACATTATAAGTGTTATAATGTCTGCTTATTATTATAAAAATTTAAGGTGTTAATAATCTTAAATAAAATAATAACTATTATTATTATTATAATGATGATATTAATAATAATAATAATAATACTAATAATGATACTAATGTTACTAACTAAAATAATAGTCATAACACTAATAATAATATTAACTTATAAAGTTATTAATCTTTGAAAAATGTTAAAACTTAAAGTTAATTAAGTTCAGGGGTTGTTTTTGTCATTTTAAAAACTTTAAATAGAATTTTAGGACATGAAATAATAAGAACTAAAATTGCAGGGACCATTTGTGTAACAATTAGAAACCCATATCCTCTTCTCCCCTTTAACCCGCAAATCCAGCAGCCGGCCCGGATGTCCTCCGGCCGAGCTCCGGCGAGGGCAAAACTCCCAACAAACGGTCGTTTCGACCGAATTAAGTCAAATATTTCGAATGTGGACATGAAACGAACACATAACCGAGGTTAATTCGAGTGAAATGATGGTTTCATTAAGAAACAACATGAAACCGAAACCGCAATCAAGATTCATTCGTTCAACCTTCAAATCCTGTTAAAAATCAAATTAATAAACAAGAAACGTTCGTATGATTACTGCAAATCTTAATGTGCTGTTTATTTCGAGTTAATCCATCAATTAATCATTCGATTGTAACCGAAACACTCGAACCTTAATCGGAACCCATCCGGCATGGAAACGTGCAAATTGCAACTATTTAACATAGGGTTATTGTTCATTCGATCTCTTTTCAACCCTCTGAAATCACAATTTCTGGAAAATCTTATTTGATCATCGATTCTAAGTGTTTGTCCTTCGCGAAGTGGTCCGAGACAAAACCGAGTGTGATAGCTTCGATTCGTTCATAATCAAGTAAGTAAAACACATGATTATGTTCGTCTAGGCATGGGGAATAAAAGCCCTATCTTTAATTTGGTTAACAACATCGTTTGTGATATCAATTTGAGCGATGAACAATCTAGGGTTCTTGATTTGGGGGAAATGCATCAGGGTTGTAATTAAAGATTTTAAAACGGGTTTTCTAACGCGGCTGAGAGCCTTGGTTCACTGGTTAACACTTCTCCCCCACACCCATGAGGTCCCGGGTTCGAACCCGGGCAGCCTCAATTTTTTTTGAAAAAGGCTTTTTGGCCTTAAAAAGTTTATGGAAAATGTTTAATAACTATAAAAATGACTTTACAAACTTCATATATTTTTTTAAAAACCATCTAACTAATTTGTTAGAAATTTATTTATTTTAAACAAATGATACAAACTTTAAATATTGTTTAACTTATTTGCTAATTTACTATAAAATGATATAGTTAGTTCATTTTCTTATAAAATAGATTTTAAATATTGTTTAACTTATTAAGTCTTTATTATTCGAATAATAAATAATAAACCATTTGGTTCAAACGTTACTTTTAAAGACATAATTATCTCTAATGTTTATCTAATTTTTATATTTAAATTGTCTTGTTTTTTTTAAAATAATTGAGTAATTATTAGTCTTGAAACAATAAATCTTTGTAATATTAATAGGCATTATATTAATTAAAATTTTGTCATGAAAATTATAGAAATTATATATATCATATAATTTCACAAATTATTTACAAACATTATTCTTCTTATAAAATATATTAACTAAGGGTTTAGATTAATAATTTGTTATTAATCAAAATATTATTCCAACTAATTTTAAAGCTTTATTTATATTGAACCTTATCACTATTCGTACTTAAATTCATTTCTAGAATACTTAAAGATATATATATATAGTTCTTTTAATTGAATCATAATATAAATAATTACTTTATAAACTTATTAAAAACCCCCGTAGTTCTATCAAAACTCTAATCCTTGTTTGAACGTTAATTGTATTGATAACCTTAATCTTTATCTTGTAATATATATATTTAGGTGCTTGAATGGATACTTTGGATTTGTCTTTTGGATATTACTTTAATCTTTTGCATCATCTTGTAATGCCTATAACCATGTGAGTATTTCCATACCCCTTTTGCTTATTTTCACACTTTGGGGTGAAACATGTTAACTTATACTTTGCACTTGTAAACTTATTTGAGACTTGTAAACTTTATGGCAATTCATCATGTTAAGTTGTGGTTAGTTGAACTTTTGTGGTTACCATGTTATGGCGTTATATGTACAATCATTAACTATTGCTAGCCCAGCGAAGTCATAGATCTATGGGTAAGACAAGCCTGCTTGGTTGATCCAAGTACACTTAGCTGATCGTATATACTTTTAACGTTTGAGACTTGTAAAACTATTGTCAAGGTTTGATTGTTGCATTGTTCATAACATCCCTAATCACTTTATTCACTAACTTATGACTTGAATTGCCATCTTTTATATACTTATGTATTGAAACTATGGAATGCTCACCAACATTTCTATGTTGACCCTTTTTATTTTTAA
This sequence comes from Flaveria ramosissima, assembly GCA_025215565.1. Classification (NCBI taxonomy): domain Eukaryota; kingdom Viridiplantae; phylum Streptophyta; class Magnoliopsida; order Asterales; family Asteraceae; genus Flaveria; species Flaveria ramosissima. The sequence goes on from CM046045.1 coordinate 9,659,585, forward strand.
CATGTTTCAGGAATACCTCAAGTGTGTGATCTACTCTTTGAAGCTTGCACATCTAGGAATGGACCTAGATAAATAAATAAAATAAGAAGGACTTGTTACATTTTATGTTATGCTTTTATTCTTTTTGAGACTTATGTTTGTAATGTGACAATTGAAACTTATGATAAATTTATATTTGAATTATTAATAGCGTTATGTGGCTGTGAACGATCTTAACTCTCACTCCTCGACGTTTCCGCCGTCAAGGTTGGGGTGTGACAGATTGGTATCAGAGCCCATAACTATAGGGATTTAGGTTATTAGAAATGGTGACCTAGACTATAGTTGCATGAACCTCATAGAAAGATCATTATACTTTGTGCTTACTTATTGTTTGCATGCTACATAATGCTATGCCTTTTGTGCAACTTGATGCCTTAGCATAGGATTGCCTTATGTATGCTTAAACTTAGTTACTTGTCTCCCTAAACTTAACTTTAACTCTTTGACTCTCCCCGACAAATGAACTTCTTAAACCTATTCTTGGCAACATGTGGAGTCTACACTTATCGTCGTGGGTTCAATTCCTTAAACTCTATGTCTAATCTGTGAAAATCTCATCAAGGTTTTGATTTCATAAACCAAAGAAATTTGTGTGACACATAGACACCTGTATTCTGGATTTCCTGGCAAAAGGCCTTCGGGCTAAGGAAAGCATATCGTATAAATCTTATTGTGAGACCAGTTATGCTTACTTGGGGATTTCTGGGATGAGTGATAAACTATGGCCAACATACACAAGTCTCTAAGGCAAATGGGTCAATTTACCTTGACGTGTCAACGATTCCAAATGGTAATGTGTTACCAAATGGAACCATCCTCTTTGTGTCTTAAAAATCCTTGATTCTTTGATCTGGTTTATCACCAAAGTTTTAATATCTTCTCGTTCTTATCATACAAAATGTTCCTGTTAATATTAAACATAACCTACATTTCAACTCTTACGTTTAAACACCGTTATACGTTGAGCGCTTCATGTAACTATCTTTATATCTTGACCAACGTGAACATGGATCTTAATATACCCAAAGATATTGGGAATCTAAACCGAATGGTCATCAAAAACTTTAAACCGTTACTTATGGTTCTCAAGTCTTCTTAAGGATGTGTCCCATAACTAAGAACATGCAATGCCATAGGTGGAATTCCTACATCTCGAGATACTTGGTCTAGGCAAAGTGTAAATGGTGATTTGACTCGATCATTGAATCCATTTACTTGACTCGAAACCCTTGAGATGAGTAATCGCTTATAAGTACGTGTGTCTTCAATAAGGTTATGGTTAACCTCATATCTTGAGAAGTCTATGTATTCTTTTCGATTGTGAATCGAATGTTCACATCTCATTGTGGTGTTGAATAATTTCCTGCCCTTGATTTCGTCTTCCCGATTGAAACCATCCAAGATTTGAACACCACAACAACTTCTGTTATCTTGAACTTTGATCTTAAGCTTGTAAGCATGATTTTTCCTTTTGTTACATTGATGTAACTTGAAATTTCCGAATTTCTAATTGATATTATTTTCCTTTCGTCGTTAAGTCAAACTCCGTACCGTCTGCACCGTGAGAGATGCAAGTGTTTGCAAGTCAGCTTATGACTAAGAACACACGTATCTCCTAAATGATTCTAACTCATCAAAACAGGGGTGATTCCCTTACTTTGATGATTCTCTATTCGTTTCGATAAATGGTTTCCAATTATGATTTATAAAATTTCATCCTCTGGATTGGGGTGATTTCCTTATCCCGAGGATTGACTTCAATTATTTTCTATGGAATGACATTTCACAAACGACATGATCTCACCAAAATAGGATTGAAACCCGTACTTTGGTGACAAATGTCAATCTTCGAGTGTTTTCTTGCTATTATGAAATTCAATCATCAAGATAGGCGTGAATTCCATACCTTGATGATAATATCATCTTTATGAATTGTATTTATTCAAATGAGACGACTTCATCAAAGTAGGAGTGATTTCTGGATTTTGATGAAGAAGTTCATTTTGTTATATTTTGTTTTTGAAAACTTCACCGTTAAGATAGGAGTGATTTCCCTTACCTTGATGGTGAATTACCTCGTCTTATTTCTGTGGATCCTCACCAAGGAGTTGGGATCGAGCTTTTTGATTGGTAAGTTAGAGGTCATACCTTGAGAAGACACCCTCAAGCTAGGAGTGAAAACCACACCTTGATGACTATTCTCATTTCTTGATCTCAACCTTACTAAGGTTTTAATCAAGTGACAAGAAACATGTAGTAACTTGAAGGGTGAACCAATGTTAGCGTTTGGACCTATCAAGCCAAAGCATGATTTCTGAACTTGAAAGGAGACCCGATCACTCTAGGTTGATTTTGATTCCGAGCTTGGAGCATTTAAATTCTTAAATTGATTTCTTTCCCTTTTATCCTTATGTTTTGATTTGATCTAGCTATATGGAACCATTTATTCCCTACTTATCAACTTTCATTTTGAGATATCATCAACACATGATTGTGTGATGGTAGTCTTCTTAAACAATCTTTCCACTAAATAAAGACATTATCAACTTGTGGTTATGTCTTTCTAGTCATACGAATGTTCTCGACTGTACTTATGGGTTTGATGAATTACGTATGCAATCTATATCTGGAAACTTACTACCTTGCAGAACATGTTCTTAATGTTTGCGTCATTTCTTGAATCGCTTTTGAACCCTTAACCTTGAAAATCATTGAAATTTTATCTTGGTTTTGAACAACAAGACTTGTTATTATCCTCGTTGCGATGTGGATATAAAGGTTCATAAAATTTCGTAATTTGTAGTCATATGTGTGGCATAAAGGAAAAGACATAACTTGGCATGTGTCCAAGTGTCTTACTTTCACATATGACAAAACCTAACATCTGTGTTTTTGTGAATCTCCGGTTTAATTTCTCATCACTGAATGCCTCTTATTTTAGATGTCATGATGACAATTAGTGCATTATAGACCGATTGGTTGATTTCATATTGACTCATGTGGGATAACGGGTCGAGAAATTGACTTGTATCCATCTCAAATAGTCGTATACCGTGGTAGGTTGTTAAATATCGATCGTTAATTTTAATGATCGATTCATTTTCCTGCTATTAGCAATGTTTCTAGTCATCATTGTGAACTCATTCCAAAATCTTCGCATATCGTATAATTCTTAGACCGATGGTTTGGTCAAAGGAGCAATACATATTCACAAGATATGCGTTAAGATCGTTTCATATAGTGACGTTTGGGATTCTTAAATCCTGACGGTTAACCTTTCTTATAACTGTTGGTCCTTATTGATTTCTAGACATCAAATTACCATGAAATTATATTCTAGAAGTTGTGACTTATGAATCTAAGGTACCACGGTAGCTCGTCATCGTTTTTCAACGTTTCATCTCAAAACGTCTCGCGTTTATTATGTTAAGAATCTTGTAAGATTCCATAACGTGAAGCATTTCACCTGTAATCAAACGTCAAACACAGTTCGTTATACACTTACCTTTCATTATAATTCCTTTGTTCATCTAAGTTCATTTTTAATTTCGGGACAAAATTCTTTTAAGTTGGGGAGACTGTGACATCTCTTAATTTCGTTAAATTAAAAGTAAACTTTGTTAAGTTTTAAAAGGACTTCTTATGTAAATTTTGAAACTTTGAGGGTTTGTTATACTTAATAATCAATTTGGTGATTTACAAATTAATATAATAATAAAAACATTATAAGTGTTATAATGTCTGCTTATTATTATAAAAATTTAAGGTGTTAATAATCTTAAATAAAATAATAACTATTATTATTATTATAATAATGATATTAATAATAATAATAATAATAATAATACTAATAATGATACTAATGTTACTAACTAAAATAATAGTCATAACACTAATAATAATATTAACTTATAAAGTTATTAATCTTTGAAAAATGTTAAAACTTAAAGTTAATTAAGTTCAGGGGTTGTTTTTGTCATTTTAAAAACTTTAAATAGAATTTTAGGACATGAAATAATAAGAACTAAAATTGCAGGGACCATTTGTGTAACAATTAGAAACCCATATCCTCTTCTCCCCTTTAACCCGCAAATCCGGCAGCCGGCCCGGATGTCCTCCGGCCGAGCTCCGGCGAGGGCAAAACGCCCAACAAACGGTCGTTTCGACCGAATTAAGTCAAATATTTCGAATGTGGACATGAAACTAACACATAACCGAGGTTAATTCGAGTGAAATGATGGATTCATTAAGAAACAACATGAAACCGAAACCGCAATCAAGATTCATTCGTTCAACCTTCAAATCCTGTTAAAAATCAAATTAATAAACAAGAAACGTTCGTATGATTACTGCAAATCTTAATGTGCTGTTTATTTCGAGTTAATCCATCAATTAATCATTCGATTGTAACCGAAACACTCGAACCTTAATCGGAACCCATCCGGCATGGAAACGTGCAAATTGCAACTATTTAACATAGGGTTATTGTTCATTCGATCTCTTTTCAACCCTCTGAAATCACAATTTCTGGAAAATCTTATTTGATCATCGATTCTAAGTGTTTGTCCTTCGCGAAGTGGTCCGAGACAAAACCGAGTGTGATAGCTTCGATTCGTTCATAATCAAGTAAGTAAAACACATGATTATGTTCGTCTAGGCATGGGGAATAAAAGCCCTATCTTTAATTTGGTTAACAACATCGATTGTGATATCAATTTGAGCGATGAACAATCTAGGGTTCTTGATTTGGGGGAAATGCATCGGGGTTGTAATTAAAGATTTTAAAACGGGTTTTCTAACGCGGCTGAGAGCCTTGGTTCACTGGTTAACACTTCTCCCCCACACCCATGAGGTCCCGGGTTCGAACCCGGGCAGCCTCAATTTTTTTTGAAAAAGGCTTTTTGGCCTTAAAAAGTTTATGGAAAATGTTTAATAACTATAAAAATGACTTTACAAACTTCATATATTTTTTTAAAAACCATCTAACTAATTTGTTAGAAATTTATTTATTTTAAACAAATGATACAAATTTTAAATATTGTTTAACTTATTTGCTAATTTGCTATAAAATGATATAGTTAGTTCATTTTCTTATAAAATAGATTTTAAATATTGTTTAACTTATTAAGTCTTTATTATTCAAATAATAAATAATAAACCATTTGGTTCAAACGTTACTTTTAAAGACATAATTATCTCTAATGTTTATCTAACTTTTATATTTAAATTGTCTTGTTTTTTTTTAAAAATAATTGAGTAATTATTAGTCTTGAAACAATAAATCTTTGTAATATTAATAGGCATTATATTAATTAAAATTTTGTCATGAAAATTATAGAAATTATATATATCATATAATTTCACAAATTATTTACAAACATTATTCTTCTTATAAAATATATTAACTAAGGGTTTAGATTAATAATTTGTTATTAATCAAAATATTATTCCAACTAATTTTAAAGCTTTATTTATATTGAACCTTATCACTATTCGTACTTAAATTCATTTCTAGAATACTTAAAGATATATATATAGTTCTTTTAATTGAATCATAATATAAATAATTACTTTATAAACTTATTAAAAACCCCCGTAGTTCTATCAAAACTCTAATCCTTGTTTGAACGTTAATCGTATTGATAACCTTAATCTTTATCTTGTAATATATATATTTAGGTGCTTGAATGGATACTTTGGATTTGTCTTTTGGATATTACTTTAATCTTTTGCATCATCTTGTAATGCCTATAACCATGTGAGTATTTCCATACCCCTTTTTGCTTATTTTCACACTTTGGGGTGAAACATGTTAACTTATACTTTGCACTTGTAAACTTATTTGAGACTTGTAAACTTTATGGCAATTCATCATGTTAAGTTGTGGTTAGTTGAACTTTTGTGGTTACCATGTTATGGCGTTATATGTACAATCATTAACTATTGCTAGCCCAGCGAAGTCATAGATCTATGGGTAAGACAAGCCTGCTTGGTTGATCCAAGTACACTTAGCTGATCGTATATACTTTTAACGTTTGAGACTTGTAAAACTATTGTCAAGGTTTGATTGTTGCATTGTTCATAACATCCCTAATCACTTCATTCACTAACTTATGACTTGAATTGCCATCTTTTATATACTTATGTATTGAAACTATGGAATGCTCACCAACATTTCTATGTTGACCCTTTTTATTTTTAACATGTTTCAGGAATACCTCAAGTGTGTGATCTACTCTTTGAAGCTTGCACATCTAGGAATGGACCTAGATAAATAAATAAAATAAGAAGGACTTATTACATTTTATGTTATGCTTTTATTCTTTTTGAGACTTATGTTTGTAATGTGACAATTGAAACTTATGATAAATTTATATTTGAATTATTAATAGCGTTATGTGGCTGTGAACGATCTTAACTCTCACTCCTCGACGTTTCCGCCGTCAAGGTTGGGGTGTGACATTTAATCAAGTGACAAGAAACATGTAGTAACTTGAAGGGTGAACCAATGTTAGTGTTTGGACCTATCAAGCCAAAGCATGATTTCTGAACTTGAAAGGAGACCCGATCACTCTAGGTTGATTTTGATTCCGAGCTTGGAGCATTTGAATTCTTAAATCGATTTCTCTCCCTTTATCTTCATGTTTTGACTCGATCTAGCTACATCGAACCATTTATTCCTTACATAACGACTTTCATTTTGAGTTATCATCAAAACCTAATTGCACGATGATAACACTCCTAAAACAATCTTTCGTACAAGATAAAATTTATTATAAATTTATGCCACGCCTTTCTGGTTATAGCAATGTACGGTTGCGTTCATGAGTTTGATGAACCGCGTGTGCAAGCCGTACTTGGAAAGCTATGTGTGATAGTCTTTATCATCGATATTCTGAACTCCAGTCCGATCATGAACGGTGTCTTTGTTTAACTCCTTATACCATTTCTCTTACTGACCATTGAAAATCTTTCTAAACATTTTTCCCTAAAAACTACACTTGTCCCGAAAGCCTATTACAATGATGCTTTCATTCTAAATTGAATCATTAATCTTAACAGAAAGAAAGAAAAATGATCCTCGTATCAACGTTAAACTAATGAAACTTTGAAAACCTCAACGAAATAGTAAACAAGAGTTGATCATTTAAGAATCCTGTTAAGGTTATTTGTTTAAGCTCTTAAGAAATCCATATTCCATCCAAAAGCATCTTAAACTTATCTCCAAGTCTCGTGTCACACTAATACTTAGTGTTTCCCGCGTGACAAAATTTTCACGAATGTCTGGAACCATTTAAGATACAAACGTTTATCAATTAAAAATTCTAGATTAATAATCTTGTACTCTTTGTCAAGAAATTCATAAAATCATGGACTATGAAACTTAACGAACTTAAGTATATCAACACATCATAATTTAAACTCATTGGATTTAAAATTTCCAAGTGGCACTTGCGAACGTGGCATGAAATCCAAGTCTCCTCATATCCTTGAAATTAGTCTGCTTGTGATTAAATTTCGGGACGAAATTTCTTAAAGTAGGGGAGACTGTAACATCCGCATTTTTCGAGTTAAAACCCAAAACCCGAACTCAATTTGAATTTCCGTTATTAAAGTATTTTAATAGTTTTAATGGATTAAATATAACTTTCTTTGTGAGTTAATTTTTAAAACAACTTGTAATAATGGAGAGATAAATATTTCTTGTTGTAAAGTTATAAAATATTATTAATCATTTTACAAATAAATAACTAAATGGAAAAGTCATACTAAGATTTATTAAGTTATAAAATAAATTTTTATAAACTTATAAAGTTTCATTAGTAGTTATAAATTTTTATTATTAAAATTAAATAATTAAGTTATAAGGTTTACAAGTTTATAAAAGTTTAATAAATAGTTAATTTGATTTATTATTTAAATTTGATGTTATAAGTTTAGGGTTCAAAATGTAATTTTTGAAACTTAGTTTTAAAAGTTGGTCTTAAAATAATAAACTTATAAAACCACAGGGACCGAAATTGTAAATTTGTCTAACAACCCAAACCCCCACCCCGTTTTTCCGGTCACGTCTCCGGCTACCAGACCGGTGGTGCTCCGGCGAACCCGAAACCCTCCAAACCATTGGGTTCAACCAAATTAAACCATCCCAAAGCCCTCGTGAACCCGTTTCGACCCCTAACCCTCGGTTTAATCGCGATTCACTCGATCTTTGACTCAGGAAAATAAAACCGAAGAAACTCATTCAAAACCATAACCGATTTCGACTCAATTCGAGTTAAATGATCGTAATTATCAAACCATAACGTTTCTATGATTACTGCGACCATAACACCTCAATCAATCGCACATAAAACTGTCAAATTTTCATGTATTCGAATCGAAACATTCGAATTAAACAATGAAGTCGTCGACCTGAAACCGAACACATTGCACCTGTTTAAATGGGGGAAAACTTCAAATTCGATCCATTTAAGCTTTCTGTATTATCAATTGTACAAAACAAAACACACAAGTAACCATTTGATCATCACTTTCATCTTCGTTCTGTAACTCAACCGATACCTATGTTCGAAGCAATATTTATCACAATTGATGAAGGGTTTCTCATAATAAGCATACAAAGAAGCTTTATATGTGATTAATTGGATTATCATCACCATTCTCATCTCGAACCACTTCCACCACAGCCGCGATTTGTTCTTCATTCGTGCACGTCGATTTCGTTTCAATTCGGGTAAATTAAACACATCTTTATACTCGAAATCACATAGGGAACAAAAGCCCTAATGTTAATTGGGTTAAATCGCACGATTTGATGTTCAATTGGAGGCAAATCGATTCTAGGGTTCTTGAGGAATTGGGGGTTTCCTTTAATGATTGTTTTTATTAATTAGTTTTCAATTATAAACAGATTCTGGGCTTTAGCCCAACTGGTTACCATCTCACACTAGTATGCAAGAGGTCACGGGTTCGAACCCGGCCTCCTGCAATTATTTTTTAAAGGCTTTTTAGCCTTCAAATTAAGTGTAGAAAATTTTTAATAACTTTAATAATGGATTTTGTAAACTTCTAATATTTTTAAAATCGTCAAATCATTTTTATATTTTTTTCTGAATTTAAATAATTAAATATTCTTTTTAATAAAATACTTTTCTTGGTTATTTTAAATAGTAATTAATAAATTAATGGTCCAAACGTTTCCTTTAAATATTCATCGTTTACATCACGTTATTTTAAATGGATATTATTTTCAAAACATTATAAATTTATATGATAAATATTAAATTATTCGTTTAATCTTTTAGGTATGTTATATCATAATTAGTAAATAAAGTTATTCGTTAACTTTTGTTTTTATATCTAGAAAGTTATGAAACAATATAATTTTCAATGATTCTTTATTCTTATTTTAACAGTTTCAATATTATAAAGATCATTTAAAGGCTTAAAAACTTAATAAAATGATTTAAGTAATTATAAATTATCCTACAAGTCATTTAAAAAGGTATTCAATTATCTTTACCAAAATTTAAATAATTAAATATCGAATTAATTATTCCTTTTCACACATTGTTTTATTCTTTATGAAATTAATAAATTCAATCATTGAATCTTTCATTATCATTCTTAATCTTAAATATATTATATATATATATAATCAAAACGTAAACGATTGTATTATAATATATCTATAAAATGTAATTATTAAAACCCCCCAAATTTCAATCGAAACCCTAATCATTATTTAAATGTTAATCATATTATTAATCTTCATCTTGTAATACATATTTAGGTGCCTTGTAATGAATACTTGGGAATACTTTGGATCATCCTTTAATCTTTATTTATCATCTTGTAATGCTTATATCAATGTGAGTATTTCCATACCCCTTTTTGTTTATTTTCACACTTTGGGGTGAAACATGTTAACTTATACTTTGCACTTGAAAACTTGTTTGAGACTTGTAAACTTTATGGCAATTCATCATGTTAAGTTGTGGTTAGTTGAACTTATGTGGTTACCATGTTATGGCGTTATATGTACAATCATTAACTATTGCTAGCCCAGCGAAGTCATAGATCTATGGGTAAGACAAGCCTGCTTGGTTGATCCAAGTACACTTAGCTGATCGTATATACTTTTAACGTTTGAGACTTGTAAAACATTATCAAGGTTTGATTGTTGCATTGTTCATAGCATCCCTAATCACTTTATTCACTAACTTACGACTTGAATTGCCATCTTTTATATACTTATGTATTGAAAACTATGGAATGCTCACCAACATTTTTATGTTGACCTTTTATTTTTAACATGTTTCAGGAAATGCCCAAGTTTGATTATCTACTCTTTGAAGCTTGCACATCTAGGAATGAACCTAGATAAATAAATAAAATAAGAATCATTTGTACATTCTATGTTATGTTTTTATTCTTTTTAAGACTTATGTACGTAATGTGACAATTGAAACTTATGTAATCAACAATTTTGAGTAATCATCTAACATTGTTGTCAATGAGCACACTTCTTGTGTCAAGGGAAATGGTCTTGATCATATTGTTGACTTAGAATTGTTTCCAAACTATTTTAAACAATCTTGTGAGAATGTTTCAGCTGGAACAGAAACTCAAAATGACTCTTATGATGATCAATTGTTTGAATTACCCAAACCTATTTCAATTTCTCTAAGAAGTCATGAAGATCAAGCTTCCACTACTAGAAGTCCTGAAAGCTTAAATATCTCAGGAAACAATGGAGCTTCAACAAGTGGTCAGCAAACTAAGCCTCAAAACTCATCAGATGACAACTCCAGCATTCAACACCAAGCTGATGAAGACAATGATCTGGAGGAATAGGTAACTATTGATGTTGTTTCACAGCAAAATGTCATTGATGCTGTCACACATTCAATTCAATCAGTCCTCATTAAATGAGTGTGAGACATTAGCTGGAGATGGTGTCCAAAATCCTGAGCAAAACTTTTCCAACTTAGATCTATCTATGCAACTAGATGTGATTCATAGGCTCAGGATACACAATACTCATCCAGCTGAAAACATCATTGGGGATGTCTCAGAAGGCATAAGAACTAGAGGTCAGACCCATAATGGGAATGTCTGCTTATACTCATGCTTTCTCTCTCAAATGGAACCCAAGTAAGTAGAAGAAGCCCTCAAGGACAACAATTGGGTTGAATCAATGCAAGAGGAGTTGCTTCAATTCAAGAGGCAAAAGTTATGGAATATGTGTCCATTACCACCTTGCCAAGTCCCTATTGGCACTAAGTGGATGTTCAGAAATAAAAGAGACGATAGAGGTTTAATCATCAAGAACAAAGCAAGACTTGTAATTCAAGGATACACACAAGAGGAAGGCATAAATTACACTAATTTCTTTGCACATGTTGCAAGACTTGAGGTTGTGAGAATCTTTTTTGCTTTTGCAGCATTCAAGAATTTCACAGTCTATCAAGTTGATGTCAAATGTTCATTTCTGTGTAGAGATATCGATAGAGAAATCTATGTGTGTCAACCACCTGGATTTGAAGACCCACAACACCCCAACTATGTGTGCAAACTGGATAAAACTCTTTATGGGTTACACCAGGTACCTAGGTTGTGGTATGAGACACATCTCAGTTCCTTATGAAGCATGGCTATACCAGATGTATCATAGACAAGACATTGTTCATAAAGAAGTATGGAAATGATTGTTTGTACAAGTCTATGTTGATGACGTCATATTTGGTTCCTCAAATGACCAAATGTGCAAAGAATTTGAAAGCATTATGAAAAGGAAATTTGAGATGAGCTACATGGGAAAGATGGATTTCTTCCTTGGAATTCAAATGAAACAGATGATTGTTCTTCATAAATCAATCTAAGTATGTCATGGACATCTTAGATAGATTTAAGATGAAAGATTGTAAGCCAGCCAAGACACTTATACCCAGAACTCACAATCTTTGTCCTGATTTCGAGGGGAAGGATACTAATCAGTATCACTACCGGGAAATTATTGGATCTTTGATGTATCTAACTGCAAGTAGACCTGATATCATGTTTGTTACTTGTATCTATGCAAGATATAAGGCTGCTCCTAAGGTGTCTAACCTAATTGTTGTCAAGAGAATTCTTAGATACATCAAAGGAGCTCCCAAACTGGGTCTTTGGTATCCTAGGAATAAGAATTTCAATCTCTATGGTTATACAGATAGTGATTATGGTGGCTGCAATATTAACAAGAAATTCACATTAGGAGGATGTCAATTTCTTTGTGGAAGGATCATCTCCTGGCAATGTAAGAAGCAATCATGTGTCTCTACATCAATACAAATGAATAGACAAGTATATGAGATGGGGATTAAAGATAGCCTTGTCGATGCAGAATAGCCTTGTCAACATAGGATGGCCTTACGACATTGCAGGGAGGGAATCCAGCAAAGATGAGTGAAGAAGAAGAAGAAGAAACTAACGCTTTAGAGGGAGAATGGATAAGGTGACATGTGGGGGTGGTTTCCAGGCGAAAAATAGGGTCCCCTTAGGATGAAATGTTTGCCTCTTATTTATAGAGGGGAAATCCTCAAACCCTAATGGGCTTGATTAGTATGGGTAGGGCCGAGCCTAATGAGTTATTTTGGTTGGGTCCATGTGCCGAGCCCAAGGTTATCCAAGGCCATGCTAGGTAGCCTAAGTTGTTGAAACGTCTGACAAGATAAGATAATAACGAGTAAGATCAAACTAGGATGTAGCAAAGAAAAACACATTCGGTAATGATAAAGTATGCATGGTAGCTTGAGGTAAGGCAACACATCTTAAGGCAGGGCTGAGTAATACCAAACAATTGAATCATAAGGAAAGAGTTATCAGGTAATGCTAGAGCATGCCGAGCAGCTTGTGGTGTCTTTCTCTAGTCATAAACCTACTTACATCATCACACAAATCTCTATAACTCTCTAATTACAATCCAAACAAATGTTTCTTACATGTGATAGTCACATACCAATAAGCCTTACGATACCAAATCCACTAACGATACGTGAGCCACTTTCAAAACACTCTCTTGCAAAAAACGAACGACTTTATGTTAGATATAAGACTTTAAATGCAAAAAAAATACAAACATAAAATAAGACACTATTGTTGTATGAGATCATCATATATAGATAATTATGGTCATCCCCTTTAATAAAAATCAACACTACTTCATTTTGGCTAGACAAGTAAGACATGCATCATAGCCTTAGTGAGCGGTTTACGCATTCCAACTAATGTATGAAAAACTTGTTAGATGTTTATCACACTTCAAACCATGAGCAAGTAGCAATTAGTGTTTCATCATCTGCATAGGCGATCAGCCTTAAAGTGGTCGAGACGCTACCCCTTCAACCGGTAGCTACCTACAGGCCACACCATCACCTAATCACCCAAAGCCAATTCATCTCACTTGATCATGAAAAAAATGAAAATGTATTTTGATCTCAGGTTATTATGCATTTTAGGTATTGTAGGATTAGGGCATCCTATGGATACAAGTTGTCTGATTAGAAAATTCATGGTCAAGGGTTGTAACAGTTGCATTAGGCCAAGCTTTCATGAAATTAGAGCACACAAAAACAGATCAATCTAGTTGGTTTGGTCAAGATTAGGAGCCATATAAGTGAAGAGATACCCTCCCATGTGATACTCATTAAGATTAGCCTTGTGAATAAATTCATTTATATGAGAAGAGTTATGTTGATTGAATTTGGAAATATGCATTTCCTTCGTGCACTTAGCTTCGTTGGAATCACCAAGTAATATCCCCAGCCTTAGAGGTAATCGTATTAGAAGAGCTATGTTGATTCAATGATGAATTATGCTTTTCCTCAATGCACCTAACTTCATTAAAATCACCCATTAATCTCCCGCGGAACAATTTTGCCAACAAGATCCTAAGATAACTAAGAAATTATGGCTCTTGATGATACCAAATGATGCAAAAATGGAGGTATCCCAAAAAAAATCGTAGCCCCCCCCCCCCCCCCCCACCCATTAATCTCCCGCGGACCAATTTCGATGCAACATAAGGCATATCAGTGTAATTGGGTAGAGAGTGGCCTAAGTTTACTTTATCTATGGTTCTTGCTCTTTTTCTAAATATTGGCTCACGTGAACTAGAGATGGAGGAATAATTCCCTGAGCTATGCCATTTGACTTATCTTGCATCGAAAATGAAACATATGGATATCAAACGGTCCATCATTATTATTCTTGGAATTACACCAGCCACCCCATGCACCAAAGCTACTATTTAACCCTCTAGATTCCTCTAGTGAACGATGCGAATGTTGGCAATAGTTATTGTTGTTTTTTCGCTGGGAAAAAAGTCTAGAACCCAATCTCAGATATCCTCAACATCAAAAGCATTTGCTTGCTCAAATACATCCAGAGCCACTTGGTTGAAGTACTTTCGGGATAATGTTAATGGTAAACGGATGCTTGCTCAAATACAACAAGACCCGATAAGTTTCCTTTGTCATTCGGTTCGGGAAGGTTTGATTTATCGACAAGTAAGTGGATTGCAGCAACTTTCTCTTAGGTCAGCTTACGCAAGGCTATTACCACATTTCTGACCTCAAGGACGTGATTGATAAGGCAAAAGCCCGAATGGTTAGGCCAACAAGAAGCGGGTGGGAAAAGAATTTCAGGTGGATGAGTTCTTTTATCTACGACTATAGCACTATCGCCAAAAGTCGGTCGATGGCATGTCAAACAAAAAGCCTTCCAATTGTTTTAATGGTCCGTTTAAACTTTTGGAAACTTGACTTATCGGAGGTCTAAAAAATACACCTGATGTCTTTGTTGAAGCCTAGTTTTGAAGATGTCCAAGTTCCAGCAGATGCTATTACTGCTCTAGACATTGTTGGTGAAGTGGAGTATGCATCGGAGTCTATTTTAGATGACCACATTCACGACAATGGTAAACATGTGCTAGTCAAATGGGTCGACAACCCACTTGAGAAGGCCATTTGGGAGCTTGAATCCGACTTTGTCTCGTGATTTATGGATTTCGACAACATTGGGGACAATGTTTATTTTCAGGAGAGGGGTGTTGTTACGACTTACGACCCAACAGCTTAGCCTAGCAGGCCAACTGAATCAGCCCAGTAGAGATATTAAAGCCCCAAGCATTGTTTTAGGTGGTGTTGACCGTTGACCATGTTTCCCATGTTCTTATTTGCATGATTAGATAGTGGAAGAGTAGGCCACGTTTCCATGTTCTAGTTAGTGGAGAATAAAGTGTATGATAGAATAGTTTGCATATTTAAGTATTCTTGTTATGTTAAATTATATATGAGAAAATTGCCCCAAAGTTTGTTCTTCTTCCCTTTCATTCTTGGAGTCTAAGCCGCTCTTAGAGTATAACATAGATCTCCAAGTTTGAAAGAACATGCTTACGAGGCTCAATTTATCTTTGTTCTGTATGCTCGACTAGCAGATGTGATTCAAAAGTGGATAATCATCTACCATACCTCAATCTTTGGAGGTTGTGATGAAAAGAGAGAGAACGTGTACCAGTTTATGTATTTCTCGTTAAGGTACCATCTAAACCCAAATGAAAAATAGAACGCCAAAAAGAAACCACTACCAAAACTCAGGTAAATCTACCTTCAAATATAGACAATTCATATATATAAAATAAAAAAACACATCAGTCGTATAACCATAAAACTGTTTAGACTCAACTCATCCAAAATTGTTCTTAGAATATTTCTACACTAATCTTCCAAGAATCGAGAGAAATTTTGATAGTTTGATGCCATGTTGAAAGAATGCATAACTTAAAAATCAATGTCCACATGAAGTACACCTCTAAATTTTTATGAGTGTGTTACTTATAATTTAGGAAATTATTGTTAGTGGTTGTGAGTGGATAATAGAGAAAAATTAATGTTTATCTGTATATATGGGGAATCACTGTTCAACCCTTATAATTTTTAAAAAAAAATTTAAAAATATTTGTGGTAGAGTAAAGAGAAAATATAATGATGAAAGTATTAGATAATACTATTAAGTTGAGATGAAGAGAGAAAATGATTATTAATGTAATTATAAAGATAATGATAGGAACCTAATATGAATGCTCTAAAACCCTTATATGGCAAATAAGATATATAAAGTTGACACTTAAAAGAAATAAATATTTTAACTTTCATCAAAAATTACCATTTAAATCAATCCAATCTTGACAACAGTTTAAAGAAAAGCATTGCCAAAAGTCCTAGTGAAAACATTACAAGTATGACTTTAAATTGTGGCATAACTAGATCACTTTCTTCTCAACGGTTCAGTTGACAATGAAGGAAGGGTGCATGAAAATATGTTAGCCTACCGTTGCAATTCCATCAATAAGGACAATAGCAAGGGATTCTTCATTCATTTAATTTTTGCCAGCTCAATTCATTAATTGACCTGGACCAAATTAACCAGCTGTCCACATTTGGGTTTTTAAAAAAGTAAAATCAGATATCTATTAGACACATCTAGCCGATTTATGCTTAAATCCATCTGGTCATCTCCATGCCTAGCTTTGATATTAGGGATTGATGCTCAAAAGTCTTTGTGAAGTTCATATTTTTCTTGACTAAGTTGTTCAAGATTCATTTATACATGCTTAGATGACTAATTATACGGAAAAGCCTAGTGGAAAGATAATATTAATCCAATATATATCACTGCAGGATAGTAGTGCAGATAATTTAGAAATCTTGAAAGAATTTTTTATGCATGAACCCAATGTGTGTCCTAGTGCTGGCAGCACTATACCCAATATGTGCCTGCATACTATAATTTGTGACATAACGTCAAACCCTTAATGTGCTTCTAAAACAACTGGATAGAATTTTGTTTCAATTGATCAATTGTAAGCAAATACATTGAATTGTTTATTGGCTTGTGGTATGAAGAATAAACTGCACAAGGAAAGTAATATGTACCTTTGAACTCAATCGAGCTTTCTTTCATACTTTGTCAAGGAAGATTTAAACGACTAAATGACCATAATGTTTAGCTCTCCACAAACAAAATTCTGCTGCACATAAACAGTGAGAAACTGAGAATCAAACTGCATTTTAAAAAATAATTCAGGGGAGATTTTGTGCGATTGAAACCAAATTCATAGCTTCCACTCGAAGATTGAACGGTATTCATTGTATTAAACAACTGGGTGAGGAAAAAGACAGGTGCCACTAAGAGTGATAAAAACACATTTTGAAGGAAGCTGATTCTGGATTCTAAATTTCATTAACAAAAACCTCACCGTGGACTCTGTATAATCAAATCCAAACACTGCTTGAGTTCAAGAAAAGAGTAAAACGGAATCCAACTAGAGACCAACTAAACTATAAAAGTGCTTCAGCTCCAGCAACAATCTCTAATATTTCATTAGTAATCTTAGATTGTCTTTCACGGTTATAAACATTCATAAGACTCTTCTTTAAATCAACTGCATTATCAGTAGCATTACTCATTGCATTCATCCTAGCAGCAAGCTCACTAGCTAATGACTCCTGTAACGCCCTCAAAATCTGATTATTCAAATAAAGAGGCATCAATGCATCAAGAATCTGAACAGGATCTTGTTCAAACTCCATATTCGGCAAAAACACGTCACTTTTACCCATCAATTTATCCCTCTCAACAGCCAGTTTCCCCTCTTTCGAAGTCAACCTAAAGAACTCATCCTCACTTGCATCAACAGAATTCCCATTGCCATCACGAATCTCCCCTTTAGCAGACAATGGAAGCAATGTATGAATTACCGGATTTGATTTAACCAAAGAGACAAACTTTGTGTACAAAAGCTCAACTTTATCAACCTCTTCAGTTACAAACAATGAAAACACATCATCAGCAATCACTTGAGAGTCTTTTGCAGTTGGAAATCCCTCTCCTTCGATAAACCTATCAACTGGAACCCTAGGTCGTCTTATAAAATAAGAATTACCCTTTTTTCCTACACTAATAACAGTGTAATCCAGACCAAGATTCTCCAATTCAGCAATTCGGGTTTCAGCTTTTCGAAGAACAAAGTTGTTAAAACCACCACACAGACCTCGTTCTCCTGTTATTACAACAAGAGCAACTTTTTTGACAGGTCTAATTTCGGTCAAAGGTATGTCGACGTCTTCTAATTGGGCCTGTTGATTGATGCTGTAAAGAACATCAATAAGGGATTCGGAGAATGGTCGGGAATTAACCACCGCTTCCTGTGCCCTTCTGACTTTTGCTGCTGCTACAAGTTTCATTGCTTCAGTGATTTTCTGTGTGTTTTTGACAGTGGCTATACGTTGGCGGAGTTCACGAAGACCGCAGTTGATTGCTGAGAAATTTGATGATTTTGTATGGCGAGAGATAGTTGATGGAAATAATTTTGAATGATGTTGAATAAACATATGATTGGTGTTGTGAAATGATTGATCTGAAGATACCCATGATGAAAGCTTAAGCTGAGACATTGATTTTGAGTGACGAACTTTATGGAATCTTTCTAGGGTTTAGAATGATTAATATGTCCTCCTTGTTTACCAAAGTCACTACTGATTACCTTGTGGGAGAAAAATAACATCTCAAGTCAAATTCCTACTACAATTCAAATTCCAAAATTATCAAATACACAAATTTTTGAAAATCATCTACATAAGAGAGGAACGAACATTTTTTGTGTCCTCTCATGTATCCATCCAAACATCATCGTGCAATATGAAAGCTAAGAAAAGTGATGTAGCAATGCTTCCATAACAATTATCATGATATACTACAAGCATATCAGAGATTAGCATAGTAACATTGTGGAGATATACACCAGAGCAAAATGTCAAATACACTGGTGGTATTATATTCGCATAACAAACAATTTAAACCTGACATGTTCCATATCAGTCTAACCATTTGCATATATATCATCAAAGAAATCCCTAATTCATCAGCACAAACAGATTTCATTTCAGAAACATTTATTTCAAGTGAAAAAACTTAAACCTTTGCATTATGGCATAAAAGCATAAGAAACAAATATGTAATAATCAACACTGTATCATTCTCAAGAAATGAGCATCTGTTTCTTTTCTGAGCTTTCTCGATCACTACAGAGCAACATACAATTGACAGCTCAGGAATTGGATTTCAAATATTATGCCAAAACACAAAATTTATATGATGTACACGGTCTCAGATTCCAGAAATGATTTCAAGTAGAAACTAGAAGCCTATTTTTAAAGATAAAAGCAATCACATGGAAAAACGAACCCTAATTCTATACAAAAGAAAAAGATTGAGGATAATACCAGAGAACAAAGGAAAGAAGCTGCAATCGCGATATGTGTAGATTACAATGAATAAATAATCAGAGAATCGAATTGAGAGAAGACGAAAGTGGTTGAGCCGGTTGCTCAGCGGAGAAGATGATGACTGAACAAGCCCTCGGTTTTCGCTTTATGTTTTTGCTTTCTTTTGGGCTATTGACAATTGAGAGTTGAGACCATGGTAAATTCTGCACCTGGCAAAATGAACCCAAAGATCGTATTTTGGGTCGACTTGGGTCTATTATAATATAAGCTGGACCATTTTGGGTTAAAATTATTCTACAACCGGATTTGATTTAGGTTGAACGGGCAGAGTAAAATAAAAGTCGTGTCAAGATGGATTGATTAAAAGTAATCATCGGGTCAAACTAGGCTCATCAACAAAACTAAAGAATGGAGAATTCATCTTCTTCTATCTTTCTCTGAAGTATTCGAAATGAGTTTTTACTCAGATATGAGTTTGTTACAATCGCAAGCTGGAAGCGCAATCGCAACCGCCGACAAGATCCAAATCGAATTTTTCATTGAATCGCGTTCGGTTATCGATTCCAAATCAATGGTTTTCAAACAAGTTTTTCATGGAATAGAGGATTTCTAAAGTCAAAGCTTTTCTTCATTCGTTCGTTGAATAAAAAAACAGTCAACTTCGTTCTTTCCACGGGATTGGTCTAGAACCCGAATTAGATTGTAGAAGAGAAACCAGAGATGAAGGACGTTTAGAAAAACGGTTTACTGCAGGTTTTCGAGTTATATTGGTCTGTCTTGTCATATATAGTGAACTCAACTTGTAACAGTCCAGTCAGTCGTTAATCCGAAATCGTAATTGCTCATTAAAGTTATCAATTCGGATTAGTAACTTGGTCAGAAACTGTCACCGGTTTCAATCAAGATGTAACTGTTTCGAACCACAAGGACTCAGACCACGCACTAAGGTCAGTCGCACCTGACCAGACCCTCGAACCAGCCTTCAAATATACCAAGGCGGCTCGTGGCTCATGCAAAGTGCGCCATCAAAGCACCACATTGCGCCCACATGCCCATGCCACGTGAGTGTGCGCGAGTTAAGGGTGCTTCGCACCCTTCACTTTTCTACTCAGTGTGATACTTTAGGAAAACAATATAATCAAGAGGTTATAAAATATAAACCACTTTACATTATTTCTTTCCTACAATGTGAAACAACTTCCCACACCATTAAATTTTAATACCAATCCCGGGTTTTGAGTATTGTTATCACATTCAACACATTAATTTTATTGAATAAATATTAATATTAATAATACCAATAAATTTCCAACAAAAGATACCCATATTAAAACTTATAAATATTATACATGTCTCGAGTTTTGAGTATAATGAGACAAAGAACGATATAAAAATTAAAGTATTTTAAATGAGTATATTTAATATTTATTCTATTAGTTACATAAATATGATATTAAAAATTTATCGTAAGTAAACATGAAACACGTTTCAAATATAACATATGATATATAAACTGTTTACATGTTATAATGAATATATGTGTTTGTTAATCGGGCAGTTAATTGAGTTCCAAAGTAATAATTCTGCATAAATGAGGGATACAAAAACTACCCCTCACCAAAAAAGGTAAGGGTTCCTAATCCTGCCTACCCAATTAAAAAGTAATAATAAGTAGATGTAGTAAAATGGAAGAATTGAATTGAGGTGGCAGCCTGATTAAAATGTGTTTAGATCAAGATGAGATGAGTATAAGTCTAAATACGTTGTGTCATGTTTGCTTAAAATTTTAACAACATAGTGTCTCTACAAATACCAAAGTAAAAAAAAAAAAATCCTATTCTCGCCCACAACCGGCTCAAAAGGGAAGGGTCTTTCCCTCTGGGCGTAGGAAAATCATGATTGGGATAGCGGATCAAAAGCTATGAAACTTGGTTCAACCACTTTTTAATGGGATAATCTAAATATTTTAATCCATGCCAATTTTGATCACTTTCAACACTAAAGTACAAACGTGTAAATTTAAGCTGTTGAGCAATTTAAAAATCCATATTTCTTTAAATTTACTGTGAATTTCATACATTTTGATAACTCTATTCAACAATAGTTGAGTATATGATATATCCATTCGATCATAGTTGAGTATATGCGTGAATCTTCAATTGACTTATCATGACTCATGTTTATATAAAAAAACTCAATTTGATTCAAACAAGATGTCTGGACTTCTTTTGCTTGACTAAATAATAATAATGATTAATCGAGGTTTTTACTTTTTATGTTATAATAAAAACAAACATAAAAAAATCACATCCTTAATGAAAACAAAAGTTAAATATCATAGTTTATCTAGAAATATAACACATACATATATTACTAAATACCAACATTGGTATGCTTGATGGGTTGTACTATGTGTTTAATGAGTTGTACTCACATTTGTCTTTTTCTTAAACTTTTAACTTTTTACAATTTTAACCTTATACTTTCACATCTTTTGCAATTTAGGCCTAATATTTTATTTTATTTTCATATTTGATCCCCCATACTTTTCATATTTTATAAAATATTTTGTTTTGCGTTTCCATATAAATTTTGCGAGTAACAATCACAGCGCATGTGTGTGATTCAACATTTTTACCCTTATAGTTTTCTCATTTAACGACCCTATCGCAACACACTGGCTATAGATCGACTTACTTATTGTTTAATATGTTTTACGTTTTGCTTACGTGGTTCAACTTTTTACGCATACTTTTCGTTTGATTTTATTTTCTTTGTTTTTTTATTTCTCTTTTAATACGGTTTTTTTTTGTGTTGGTGGTCACTTGCGAAGGTGTGTCATTAATACTACTTAATACGGTTTTACGCCCTCCGCTGCAACGCAGAGGGCTTAAGACTAGTTAAGAACTAAAAAATAACATAAAAACAAAATCAACTAAAATAATACAAATCTCAGAATATTATCAATAAGGGCATTTTAGTCTTTAACCCTCCCCATTCCTCTTTCATTCCCTCTTTATATCCCCAAATCTCGCACTAATTCCCTTCAACTTCAAAACACACAATGAAGCTACACAACACTACTCTCCTCTTATCCCTCACACTCACAGCCCTCGTACTCACCGAGTCAACTCAGCCACCGTTCGCCTGCGACTCATCGAACCCCACCACCAAATCATACCCATTCTGCAATCCCACATTACCCACCTCCGCCCGAGTCAAAGACCTCGTCTCGCGCCTCACGCTCGACGAGAAGATCTCGCAGCTCGTCAACACCGCACCAGCGATCCCAAGACTCGGTATCCCCGCCTACGAGTGGTGGTCGGAGGCATTGCACGGTGTTTCTAACTCCGGTTACGGTATTCTGTTCAATGGCACTATTAAGTCTGCTACTAGCTTCCCGCAAGTTATTCTCACTGCTGCTTCCTTCGATTCCCATCTGTGGTATCGAATCGGTCAGGTGAGCCGAGTTGACTCAGTCATGATGTTAATACTGTGTGATTGTTGTTACTTGGTAGGGGGATTTCTTATAATTTTATTGGCTGTGGTTACAACGCTTTGGTTATATGATTTGTTTTTTTCTTTCTTTTTGATTATTCGTCGGTAATGAAGTTTAATGAATATTTATTCGGCTACACTTTTATGTATTAAAATAGTTCATTGTTCAGTCATGTTATTACATATTCGCTATCGTATTACTTACTTTCATAAATCATCTTATATATATTATACCAAAAACATGTTAGAATATAAAGTGTTATTTTTATACAAAATGTCTAATGTAAGAGTGAAATTAACGAAGGAGGAGATAAAATTGTCACTGAATTATCACGCAAGAACCATTAAATATTTACTTAAGTGCTTCGCATATAAATTTTTTTCCATAACATATCCCTTATTTTTATATAGTAAACGAATATTAATATATTCAATTAATCTAATTTATTAGATAATCATTATTTTATAAAAATCATATAAATACATATACCTTTTGCTTTAATTAGAATCCGGTTACTTAATCTCATAATCCGTCTTGTCCTGTTTCATTATACTTGTTTGGATTATGTATAACTTTTTATAACGGTTCTTCCTTTAAAATTAGTTCATTGTTAAAGATGCATATTATTTTTGTTATAAAACAATATCTTCCAATTATTTATTATATTATATATAAAAATGGAATTATATATAACAATCCAGGCAATTGGAATGGAGGCAAGGGCAGTTTATAATCAAGGGCAAGCCAATGGGATGACATTTTGGGCCCCAAACATAAACGTGTTTAGAGACCCAAGGTGGGGTAGGGGTCAAGAGACACCTGGCGAAGACCCATTGGTTAGTGGCAAATATGCAATTTCTTATGTTAGAGGGGTCCAAGGTGACACTTTTCAAGGTGGAGGGATCAAAGATGGACATCTTCAAGCTTCTGCTTGTTGCAAACATTTCACTGCCTATGATTTGGATCACTGGAAGGGTGTCAATAGATTTGGTTATGATGCTAAGGTTAGTTTATTTTCACTTCACCCCCTTGTACTTTTGCTTGTGTGCTGCATAACAGCTAATAAGGACGAATTAAATAAAAAAAATGTTCTTTTTAAGAAATTATTCCTTTTTCTTGAGATGTGTGATTGAAAAATATATCATTATGTTATTTTGTAAAAAAATATAAAATGTTTGATGCTTCGTTCCGGATTTTGTGTATTTGCTAAAGTGAGTGTGTGGTTTTCCTTTTTGTTTTTGTAGTCTTTTAAGTTGTATAATTTAATTTATCTGATTTGTAAAGAAAGAAAACAATGTTGGAATACCCATTTTTAAAGCAATACCGGGCCTCAACGTAGGACTAAAATTATATACTTTTAGATATAAAATAGCATTACTAAAGTCGACTTGCTCTACTTTATAAAATCAATTTTAAATAGATAACATAATAACTACATGAATGTTCATACATACTATAAGAATGACATGAATCATACATACTATTTGAATGTAATCTCTAAATTAAGTTTTTCCTCTCCCAATACATGGGATTGTTTTCACGTACTACGTTAAAGTGTTTATACGATCTTATAGTTCTTTATTTATGACCCATTAATGTATCCGTATTATTTTTAAAATGTCTTAAATATATCACTTTATTATATTTTGTTCCATCCGATCACAAACAAATGATATTGTGTCCTATTACGAATCTTTTTTTTTCTAAATTGCCTCTTTATAAATCTTTTATCATTCTATTTATAAACTATCATTTTTATAGATATCTTAATATTTTTTACACATGCCATAATTTCATAAGATTAATAATAAAATAACTATTAACATAAATAAGTAAAAAAGAACTATTGTTTTATCGAACAATACAGTATATAAAAATGTTAGTTTTCTATATAAGAATACAAATTCCATAAAAAAACTAACTAAATTTCTTAAAATGACTTTAACAGAACACAACACTATCTTTTGATCCAACGAAGAGAATAAAAATATGAAGTGTACTCTTTCATCAGTATTGTATTTATAAGTTAACAGTTAACAGTTTATAGTTATTAATATTTTTGAGTTTTAAATGTAGGTGACAAAGCAAGATCTAGCGGACACATATCAACCACCGTTCCAAAGTTGCATACAACATGCCCATGCCAGTGGAATCATGTGCGCTTACAACCGTGTCAATGGAGTCCCAAACTGTGCTGATCATAATCTTTTGTCCAATATTGCCAGAAAACAATGGGGTTTTCAAGGGTAAAAAGTGCTCATTTCATGTTCACTATTATTGTTAAAATTGAATTAGTTTTTTTGGATTTAGAAGTTTTTCATTATTTTTTTTTGTTGATTTTCATATTGCATTGTTTTTGAAAGTCAAACATTACAAATTTTACATGTTTTAAGATCAAATTAGAAGAACAGAAGGCATTTTGGTAAGACTAATTTTCTTTGTTTGTTCAGGTACATCACTTCAGATTGTGATGCAGTATCCATCATATATGAGGTTCATAAATATGCCAAAACGCCAGAAGATGCAGTTGCCGAAGTGCTTAAAGCAGGTTTGCATTTCCCTTTGAATACTTTTAATTATTTTATTTAGCAAAAGTACGAAACAACCCTTACTTTATACATACTAAAAAGCATTAAAAGTTGAAATTTTATATAACAAAAGTACAAATGACCCTTGCTTTATATATACTAAAAAGCATTAAAAGTTGTAATTTCATACTGCAAAAGTACAAAACGACCCATACTATATGTATATAGCTAATCATTATACATTATTCTTATGGTTTTACATTAGTTTAAGCTAAATCATATGAATCACAAGCATATCACAAAATAGGACCTGGGAAATAAATGTATTAAATGGATGTCCCCAGTTTGTTTTGTGAGTTGTTCAATCATCTGAGTTTCATGTATGAACAGTGTGAGGGGTCATGTTTGATTGAAGATGTTTTTGAATTTAGACCCTTTATTATTCATTAACTTGCATTTTTAATCCAATAAAAGAAGCATAAGTGAATATAGAGGTTACTAGTTGAAGAAGGTAAATGGTAAAAAAAATGTTTTTATGGGGAGTGAAGTGTCTTGTATAATAACAAAGTAGACCTAGTTTATTGCTATTGAATTTAATTTCTTCAACTTTATTTTCCTTTTTCTTTTTTTTTTTTTATTAAAATATGTTCAACATTATTTTCTTTTTCTTTCCCCCTTTTATTAAAAAATATTTCATGATTTAGAAATTGACAAACAGTCCCTTAGTCTTATTGGTTGAGCACTCAATCTTGTGGAATTTAGATTTTTATATTACACTACTATATACATGAGATTTGTTGTATGTTTTATCTTAACTAGAAAAATATAATTACACAATAAAGCTAAAATCAGTATGCACATATGAAGTCTGAAGATATTGGAAAGGTGGATATGGACTTTAGAAGTTAACAAACCAATTATTGCTAGAATCGAAATTCACAAGCGTAGGTCTTGTTAAGTTTTAGTTCATAACTCCTGATGGAGATGTATAACAACATAAGCACATGAGTAAATGACCAACATGTATATATTTGTGTATAACTAAAAAGTGTTAGTTAGAGATAAAGTCTAATACATCTCTCATACAATTGTTACTACCAGATAAGTTAGCATTTGCAATGCATTTTTAATCGTTATTAGAGCCTATTTGAAATTCAAGTCTCGGTCAGAAGGGGCTGATCGAGTAAGCGGTTGTTCTAAAACTGACCGGGTAAGGGAGAAAATATGCATGGGTCAGTGGTGTCGGACCGGGTCAGACGCGAAAAATGAGAATCCAACACGCTGACCGGCCAAAATGTCTGACCGGGTCAGTGGGTCAGACATTTTAACCGGTTCAGAAACAAATTAAACAACCCCTTAGTCTTTTGTGACCGATTTACAATGGAAATTGTGATGGTAATAAAATCCCCAGGTAACATAGTTTTGGGACGGCTCTATGATCGGGATTATTATGCAAGTGAATTAGGTGATTGCTTTTAGATCACAAATCTTCTGCCGCTTTACGACCACTAATTTTATTTATTGTTTCGGACCTATTAGTGTTTCAACTGACTTGTGACCACGTTGCGAGTGCATTGAACAGTTGCAAATTTTATAAACGTCTTGTAACTGCTCTGTAGTGATCGCTAAGTTTACTACAAGGCCATCCCCGAGAATATTTGAAGTATTTTAGGCCCTCGGGGAGTCGGAAAAATGGGCCCCAACCATAAAAAAGTCAATACCCCATATGCAAAAAGTTTATAGTATTGTTAATGAGTTTTAAGTTTTAATATGCAAGAATAATTAAATTGTTGGGGTAAATGGTAGTAAACTAAATTAATTATTGTTAACATATTTAAGATTTAATAGGCTAAAATAATTAATTGTTATTAAGTTTGTTAACGACTTATAGGTTTTTTCCAAAAATAAATACATTCACATATAATATAAGTATTATCTAAAAAAAATTGGGCACCTGAGAAAATCGAAACCTGAGCGGGCCCCGCTC
This sequence comes from Flaveria ramosissima, assembly GCA_025215565.1. Lineage (NCBI taxonomy): Eukaryota > Viridiplantae > Streptophyta > Magnoliopsida > Asterales > Asteraceae > Flaveria > Flaveria ramosissima. The sequence continues at coordinate 9,686,975 of CM046045.1, forward strand.
CTTTCACGGCCGCCCCTGGTTCACTATTCCTGTGATTTGGTTGTAAAATTCGATCACAACTGCTATTTTTTTAGTATTGCGTAAGTGATCAACTTCAAATAATACCGGATTATGTAAGTTTGTTTCATAGAACCACATATTAAATTAAACTAGTTTTTTCTGCCGCGCGTTGCCGCGGCTGTGCGAGTTTTAACGTAACCCTAAACCAGCAAAACACACAAAGTAAACCACACCAAAACCTTAAATCTATAACACACAAGAATATTTAAAGCCCAAAACTAAATCAAAACCCAACATCATACACAAAATAGACGAAAATCAAAGCCGCAAGAAGGCGACAGTCAAAAATAGAAAACCGACGAAAACCAAAGCCCCAAAAAAAACAAACAAAAGGAAAACCCAAACCTTAATAGCAAGGATCGTTAGGGTATCGATAACAAAAGAAAGAAAGTAAGACCCGAAGAAAGACAACGACAACGCACATAATCGAAACAGACATTAAAGAGACGTGTCCGGGCACAAAAAACCAACAAGAAAAACCTCACCCCCAAACCCCACAAAAAACCTCACCCCAAAATCTCGAACCCACACCCAAAACAAACTATATTAAAACACAAATAAACAAATAAAAGAAAAAAAAATAAAACATAAGAAAAACTAAAACACAAAGAAAAAAAAAAAAAAAAAAAACCACCCACCGACCAAATGTAATAATAAGAATAGTAATTTATTCTATGTCTTATCGTTATCTCATATGTATTATAGATTGTTTAATTGTATAATATAGTCCTGCTCAAGCATGAGATCTGTTATATCTTTATTGTATAATATAGCCCTACATGGTGTTTTATGGTTATCTCATATCTATTGTAAGCTTTTACTTTATACTATAATACCACATAAGCACAAGATCCTGAGATTTGTTGTCTTTCTGTATATTTTATCATTTATCTCATACCGATTGTAATTTTTGCTTATTTACTATATAATATAGTAATATATGTTTTATGGAACAGTTAACTTACACACCTAATTTTACTTCTTAATTTATGCATAGCTTTTATCCAAAAAAACTTGAACCCTTAACCACATATAAAAATACACGTTTTCTTTTCTACGCATCTTAGTATCGAAAAACCACAGGCACATTGATATTTACAAGATATCTGATCACGATGTATTATCATCTTTATCTTATGTCGGTGGCATTTGTTGAAAATTTGGACCATGTTAATTGTTTGGTCCACTTATTGGGCATGGAAAGTCAACATACTAGACATTTGGACCATAAGCATGAGCCTCAAAATAATTGCTCAATTTTTGGATTTTGATCAATAATTATAAAATATCAAAAGCATAATAATTTCTGTTTATTTAACAATTTTTTTTCACCTTTTTAACTGTTACAACTTACAACCCAATTTCTTGTTGTGTGAAAAATAATAGGCATGGATGTCAACTGTGGTTCCTACTTGAAGAACCACACAAAATCAGCAGTCCAAAAGAAGAAGCTTCTAGAATCAGACATAGACAGAGCCCTCACCAACCTCTTCACCATGAGAATGAGACTTGGGTTGTTCAATGGGAACCCGGGTTCGCTCCCCTACGGATCCATCGGTCCGGACCAGGTGTGCTCCAAAGCGCACCAGGACCTCGCGCTTGAGGCTGCAAGAAATGGCATTGTCCTTCTAAAGAACTCTGCTAAACTCCTCCCATTCAAAAAAACCATCTCATCGTTAGCGGTCATCGGCCCGAATGCCAACTCAGCACATACCCTTGTCGGGAACTATGCGGGCCCACCTTGCAAATCTGTTGAACCACTCAAAGCACTTCAAAGCTATGTGAAAAACACCCTGTATCACAAAGGGTGTAACTTTGTCAACTGTACTTCTGCTTCCATCAGCGAAGCGGTTGAGGTTGCTAAGAAGGCGGATTACGTGGTATTGTTCATGGGATTGGATCAAGGTGAGGAGAGGGAGGATTTTGATCGCGTGGACCTCGTGCTTCCAGGTCAGCAGCAGGCTTTGATCACCGCGGTTGCTAAAGCCGCCAAGAAACCAGTGGTTTTGGTCATGATCTGTGGTGGTCCTGTGGATATCTCGTTTGCTAAACGCGACCCAAAGATTGGTGGGATCTTGTGGGGCGGTTATCCTGGTGAATCTGGTGGCATTGCACTCGCGGAAATCATCTTTGGTGATCATAATCCAGGTAAAATTCAAGAATTCTATTCAAGATCATGAAGTTTCTAATATCTAGCTGATAATATGTATGATGTTAACATTTTCATGTCGTGGGTCCCCCTAAACCCACTCTTGCAGGAGGGAAATTACCTATGACATGGTACCCAAAAGAGTTTGTCAAGATACCAATGACAGACATGAGAATGAGACCAGAGCCATCTACGGGCTACCCGGGCCGCACGTATAGGTTCTACACCGGCCGAAAAGTTTATCGGTTCGGCTACGGGCTCAGCTACACAAACTACAAATACGAGTTCGTATCAGTCACACAAGCCAAACTCTCGTTAACTCAAATATCAAGCACTGGTGCCACACTTCAAAACACGGATTCAGTCCATTACACTTCTGTTACGGATACAGAAACCGAGTCATGTGAAAAGGCGAAGTTTTCAGCGACCGTGGGGGTCCATAACCGCGGAGAAATGGATGGTAAACACGCGGTGCTGCTGTTTGTGAAGCAAAATGAGGTTGCAAATGGGAAGCCCATGAAGCAGTTGGTAGGTTTTGAGAGTGTGAAAACAAGGGCTGGTGAAAGAGTTGAAGTGGAGTTTGTTGTTAGCCCTTGTGAGCATTTTAGGACAGCAAATGAAGAGGGATTGATGGTGATTGAAGAGGGGACTCGTTATCTTTCTGTGGGTGATCAGCAATACCCAATTTCAGTTTCGCGTTAAAGTTGATGATTTTTTGACGGTTTTTACCGAACTATGTTATATTGGACTGATATTCTCTGTTCTTAGTGACGGAACAAGGATTTTGTGTTGGTTCAGGCCCCAATTACACACGCAACGCAACTCATGTCTGCATTATAACTTGATATTGAGATAATTGCTTTCAAAAGATACTTTGTTTATTAACATCAAAGGCTTTAAATAGCCATGCAAATGACTAACGAAAATAACAAACGCCCACCACAAAATATGGAGTCAAACAAAGAAAAAATCAAACTACTGGCTTTAAACGTGGACTTCCGAAACGTGGGTAAAAAACCCTTTATTCCATCTTGACTCGATTCAACACCATTTGACCGTTAGCCGAACCCATGACTCGTGTACCCAACAAAATGTAAAAGCCTTAATATATATTTTTTGTGTTTTCATATAAATTAATATGAAAAAAAAAAAAAAATAAATCGAGCCGGCTCGAACGAGCTGGCTCGAGCTTTTCACGAGCCGAACTCGAGCCGATGTTTTGAGCTCGTTAAAATTTTCAAGCCGGCTCGGCTCGATATGCTTCGAGCTCGAGCTTGAACCCATCCTGACTCGGCTTGGCTCGGCTCGTTTACAGCCCTAAATCGGGCCGACTATCTTGTAATTACTAGTTTTAGTTAATTGAAATTTCGGTATCTATCAACATGTCATATCATATTTACGCAACAAATGATAAATAATAATCACAATCTCTTTAATATCTCAAAACATTAAAATATTTCAAGTTATATGGTTCTCAAAACTAAATACTTTATTGTGGTGTAATAATTGTCAAGAGTCAAGACTCTAGATGTTTTAAAATCAACACACTTCTTTGTTTCTCAAAATAACCTTTAAACCCTGATTACTTTTTTTAGAAAACAAAGCAAGTACGATATGCGAGAGTGGAAACAATATTTGGTCTAACGATATCAATATAATTAAAAAAAACAAGTACGATATGTGAGAATGGAGACTATATTCGGTCCGGCGATATCAATGTAACGTTTGCACGTGGTTCAATGACCTTGGGCTTCATCCTTCATGTAATGAAGTTATATTCGTATGTGTTTCAAATTTGTATGACAAATAGTGTGATGACCGCTACGTATAAGCCCATTTAAACGTGTTAAAGCAACCTGCTCGGTTTGAAAACTAAACCGAATGGTCGGATTGAAAACTAGACACCATATGGCTTCGATTTGAAAGATATGGACCACCCTAGATTGGACTAATCTTGTTTTTCGTGTTCAATCAGTAACTTAGTATTAGGGTCGGATAAGGTTTTAGGTTTTCCTTTTATTGTTTCACTTAGCCATTGATATCGTCAAGCATCTTTGTATGCTTTACACATTTACATCTTTTGTTCCACAGTCCTTCCTTTGAAAGTTCCTAATGTTCCTAAAGTCCTTAACGGTTGTTCGTTTGTTTTGATCGACCAATTTTATTTGTTCACTTGTTCTTTAGTTGTTTGATAGTCCATTGGAAGGAGTCTCATGATCACGAAAATGGAGAGGAGAAACTGAACCAGATGAAGGAGAATGCTTGGTTGTCCGCTAGACACTTAGTAGAATTGTTGCTCACGAGGAAAACCTATAACGAGAAGCTATCTTTCACGCGAGGTACACTATCGCCAGCAAGGTCTATTCCCTCGTTATTGATGGGGAAGTTGTACTAACATTACATGTTGGACCCATATTTTGATACTCACATTGTCAATAAAACCATATCCCTTGCCATGTCTTATCAATTGACTTAATTAGGGATGAGAATACACATGTCTTATCAAGTCTTGTTCTTTAGTTGTTAGATTTCATAGTTGCTCTTAAAATCAGCCTTAGTAGCAAAAGAATAAAATCACGAATCACTTTTTATCAAACACAAATATATCCCATCATGAGTCCGGTTGTAAAAACAAAAGAAGGTGAAGTAAAAGAGTATTGTAATTTAAAGCTCTTTCATTCATTTTGTTTGAATGAATGAATGATCTCTACTAAGGATATCCATATTTATTCAATGACCGAGCTTTTAAGCCCGTATGCAAATCACCTACTTTTTCAAAACACTAGAACAAACGAAGCCATATTTAAAGTTACCTATTCATAATCATCCTCCTATAATGTTAATTATTCTTGGTTTACAATTCAAACCATAATTACCAAAACAAAAGAAAGCAACAAAACCATTTATAATCAAATATATTCGTAATGATAAAACATATTAGAATTCATAATAGAGTTTTAATATTTTAAATAAAAGATTGAATTTTACTTGGTTTAACAACTTTAAACTCATTAGGGTCTCTAGAATATTACATAAGTAGCTCTAATACTATTGTTGGGGTTTCATGATTACTTTTAAAAATTAGTTTTAGCAGCAAAGGAAATAAAATTGCAAATCATCTTTGATCAAACACAAAGATATCTCATTAGGAGTCCAGTTGCAAAACCAACAAAACTTAAAGAAAATGAAGAGTATTATAATGCAAAACACTTACCTTTATCTTAGTTAGAATGAATGGATAGCCTCTACTAAGGACATCCTTAATGATTAAACGATCAAGGTTGCTAGCTCGTACACAAATCACCAAATACTTCAAAACACCAGAATAAATAAATCTAGGGGCTATTCTTTTTTTGAAATCGTAGGTGACTAGGGTTTCTCGTGTCTAACTGAGTAAAGAAAACCCTTATTTATAATCTCAAAAACCCTAATCCTTTCATGGATTTTCCAATCACACCCCAAACTGTTGGATCTAGAAAGGCTGGTGCAACCAAAACCAAATCACTTAGACTATTTTTTGGGTGCAACTAATAAAGGACTTCCGAAGCTAAATGTGGAACTTCCGAAGAAATTAGTTCTTCCAAAGACAAAGTGCAAGATCATCTTCTGAAGAAAAACTCCAACTTCCGAAGACAAAGTATTCACTTCCGAAGATTCAAGACTTGAAAGAAAAGATAAGAAGTCAACTTCCGAAGTATGAAGATATGAAGAAGTCCTCAAGCCTCGGAAGAAGTAGCCTCTTCCGAAGTATAAGTGGCTTCGGAAGAACTTATTCTTCCGAAGCCAACTAGCTTTCGTAAGACACTACTATGAACAAGTGGACATAAGTATGGTCTCTCTGACACTCCGCTGCAGACCTCTGAGATACTGCATGACGTTTTCTCAAAAGCCATGTCGTTGACCATACTTTATTCCACTGTTCACCTTTATCAGTTAGTACAGTTGCCAACTTTAGTTGGTGACAAAAGGTAAGTCATGGACATGTCATGACTACCATATCTTAGATAATACTTTATCTAAGATACCTTAACTTTAGCATTGTAGTATATGTTTTAGTTATAGGTTTCCAACTGGTATCAAAGTATATCCGGCTATAGGATCTAGTATATATAGTTTCTCATTGTAACTCTTGTTGTATGCTTGTAAGAGTCTTGTAATACTTTGAGTTGAGATGTAATCTATACAAATACCTTAAAAATTATTTCTTTGTTTTCTTTGCTACTTAATATATTATTATCAACTCTTAGAAGAGATTCTACTTCATCTGATCCGAGTGTGTTTCAAGTGAGTATTGAGAGAAAAACTAAGTGTTTAAGTGATAAAACCCGATCCTGCAATTGGTATCAGAGCTTTTTAGGCTCTTGATTATGAGATCTTACCATCCAAATCAACCTGTTTTTCACTCCTCCTTACACTACACTCAAAATGGCCCTCAACAAATCTGAAGTAGAGATGGGGACGATGACTAAAGCACCCATCATCACCCCTGAAAACTTCAGATCATGGAGCAGACGCATGAAAGGCTTCATCAGGTATCAAGACAACAAGATCTGGCAATATATTATCAATGGTCCGTACAAACCAAAGGTGGCAGCACCAGGTGGAAACAGTACCATGATAGAGAAAGCCGTTGAAGACTACTCTAATAAGGACCGGAAGAAGCTGGACATTGATGGAAATGCCATGACTGTTCTAATGACTGCAATACCCAACTCCATCATGGTGGGGTTTGAGCATTACAAGTCAGCCAAAGAACTGTTTGATGCACTTGCTCATATGTACTCCAGCTCCAATGACTCCAAGAAGGACTCCCTGAAGCAGTAGTTCGAGAACTTCACCTACATTACTGGAGAGACCCTCAACCAGCAATACTTTAGGCATGGACCTTATTTCCTCCCTTCAATCTGTGGAAATTACCCATGAACTTAGAGATTTCACAAGCGACATCTCTTGTGAGGAGGATTCTGTTAAACTGACTTATGTTGATGGATCCTCATGTTCCCTCACTAGAGATCAATTTCTTAATCTGCCCAGAGGAATATTGGACCAAGCTGCAAAGCTCCTTGGCCTCAACTCAGATACTCTGAATGAGGAAGAAAAGAAGCTAAGGAGAAGGCTGGTGACTCTGCTGGATATGAAGAAAGGAGACAAGGTACCAATTCAACCTGTTGTGCCTAGGAAGAAGATTATCCAGTGGAGGTTCAAAGACTCTTCTCACAATTTTGTTGTTGAGAGAGAGTGTGTGGAGAGCTAAACAGGCTAAATGCCTCATCTCTGCTACACTTAAGCAGATTTGATATTGTTGAGTTAGCAGAGAAGCCACTTTCCAACCCCTCCAACTCTAAAGTAGCTGCTCACAGAAATCACCTGAGCAGTCTTCATCTGGCCGAGCTAACTGCTAGGACCAAGATTGAAGAAGAGTTGAAACTGAGAGAGGAGGAGAAAAGGAAAGGATCAACAACCAAAGGCAAAGCCTTTCTTCAAATGGTTGAGGGTCCTGAACTTGAATCCATACATTGATGGGAGTATGACTATAACTCCCGTCAACTAACTCTCTTCAGGGGGGCACAACAAAGGGTACATGTCATTCTGAGTGATAGTCTGGATCTCCTATCCACTAATGACTTGTATAAACTTCTCAGCACCACTTCAGGGAAGAACAAGGAAACAAACAAACATCTTCTGTCCCTGGTGCTAAAGGTTTTAAGAAGTAGAAATAAGTGAGGTTTTGGTAGCATCAACCTAGGGGGAGTTTGTTGGATCTAGAAAGGTTGGTACAACCAAAACCAAATCACTTAGACTATTTTGGTGCAACTAATAAAGAACTTCCGAAGCTAAGTGTGGAACTTCCGAAGGAAATGGAGTTCTTCCAAAGACAAAGTGTAAGATCAACTTCCAAAGGAAAACTCCAACTTCCGAAGACAAAGTATTCACTTCCAAAGATCAATACTTAGAAGAAAAGATAAGAAGTCAACTTCCGAAGTATGAAGAAATGAAGAAGTCCTCAAGCCTCGGAAGAAGTAGCCTCTTCCGAAGTATATGTGGCTTCGAAAGAACTTGTTCTTCCGAAGCCAAATAACCTTCGGGAGACACTACTATGAACCAGTGGACATAAGTATGGTCTCTCTTACACTCCGCTGCAGACCTCTGAGATACTGCATGATGTTTTCTCAAAAGCCATGTAGTTGACCATACTTTATTCTACTGTTCACCTTTATCAGTTAGTATCGTTGCCAACTTTAGTTGGTGACAAAATGTAAGTCATGAACATGTCATGAATACCATATATTAGATAATACTTTATCTAAGATACCTTAACTTTAGCATTGTAGTATATGTTTTAGTTATAGGTTTCCAGCTGGTATCACAGTATATCCGGCTGTAGGATCTAGTATATATAGTTTTCTCATTGTTAACTCTTGTAGCATGCTTGTAAGAGTCTTGTAATAGTTTGAGTTGAGAAGTAATATATATAAGTGTCTTGAAAATTATTTCTTTGTGTTCTTTGCTACTTATTATATCATTATCAACTCTTAAAAGAGATTCTACTTCATTTGATCCGAGTGTAGTATAAGTGAGTTTGAGAGAAATCCAAGTGTTAAGTGACAAAACCCGATCCTGCAACAACAAATGCGCATAAGTGTTTGTTCATCCGTATTTGTCAATGTTGATCACCAAACACTAATGTTGAAGAAGAAAAGGAAATGTTGATGAAGATCACAACATTATCCGCATTAACTAATGCGGATGAACAAAAGAAATGTTGATGAAGACTTTTGTACTTAGACTAGATCTCTAATGTATAGGTCAGGGGTAGTTTAGTCTTTTTGTAAAAGGCATCTTGTCAGCCTATAAATAGAATAGAAATCCTTGTATGTGAGGTGACTGTTGATAACATTTTAGACAATTAAAATATTTTGTTTAGTCTTATGTTTACAAGGTGTATTGTTACTGTTTAATGCAAAAACCCTAGCATTCATTGTAACCGATCACCTTCATTAATACAAAGAGCATTTATGAGTATTTCTTGCATTCAATGTTCATTGATTGTTTGATTTCGTCTTACAATCATTGACTCAATTATCATATTCGGTCTTGTTGATTCACATCAACAGAGAATATCATTTTCACATCCAGTCATATTTGATTTATAAGTTATTTTATTTAGTGTCTTGTATTTGGGTATATATGTATATTTGTGTGTGTCTATGCATGTATATGTTTACATATCTCTATACTAATAAATAAAATTAAATCCGGACACTTGTCACCATTCTAAGCCATCTAACAATTGGTTTTCCCGCTTTTCTCTCCTCATAATTATTAATGCTATAGTGAGTATTTATTGATTAATAACTATTCATAATTAAAATTGCAAATATGTTAACTTCAAATTTTCAAATGTGTACTACATAGGCTTATTCAATCCGTATAGTACACAATATTTAAGACATAATTTTATATTTTATAAACCATATAGCGGTAAATTTATTTAGCCCGTGTATTACACGGGATTGTAACCTAGTGTATATATATATATGTTTTATTTTGTTTCTTGTATGGGTACTCTAGTTTGTGTATAAATTCTAGTTTATTTTGGTGTAGTTTTTGACGTGTCAAATTTTTAACTTAGTAGTGAAATCTTACATTTATATCGGTTGGATTGGGTGGTGATATTGGTTAGTTTGTTTTATTAGGATACTAATAGGATTTCTAGAAATCTTAGGTAGATATTTTAAATTTTTGTGATATTTAGATGGGTTTTATTAAGATATACAAAATTTGGTAGATTTTGATTAGACACTCTAATGAGACAAAATATATAAAAGTTATTTAATGATTAAATGTGTGAGACTTATGAAATTAGTTTATAAAATTTGATTATCGAACATGATCTGTATGTTATTATTATTTGTAACTATAAAGGTTAAATCTAAAAATAAAAAAATTGTAATACTTAGTATACTCAAACTACTTGTTAATTGGCATATACCCCTTGTCAGTCGCAATCACGTTATCATTGCTATAGGTTGTTAGTATTTGTAAAATTCACGTAAATTCCATTGACTAGTTTCCCATTCAAGATATAAATATAATCATACATTATTATCTTATTACTTATTTATTTATCACGCAAGATTTTAATTGTTTGTCAAATGCCATTCGTAGTTATCAGTTAATGGTTTCACATGCAGATTCTTGTTCTGTGAAAGCTTTGACTTCAAACAAACCCTTAAATTGCGTAATATCTCATTGTACATTTTAAAATGATATTTGGGTTAGATTTTTGTATGGGGCGATAATTGGGCCAGATTTTTATATTGAGCCTTAACTTGTTCATGTTTAATACAATGTTTGGGGCTAAATAAAAAATAATTCAACCTCGTATTTTGGGGTTATCATAGTCGTTAAATACCTCTTAAGTCAACATTCCATCCTTTTAGTTGTCTTATGTAGCATTTGTTTGTAAGCCCCTTATGACTGGTTGCGTTTCTATACCTATTATTTCTTATGTGGTTCGACCTGCCAAGTAGAGCTTATATTTTCTCTTATTTTCACACCAACAGTTCTAAATTGTGAGGGCCTTGTTATGGCACGATCACGAAAGATAAAGCTCGGCTTTCTATACTGGAAGACCCTCTTTACTTCGGAGCATATATGATCTTCAGTTTTTTTCCTTTGTCCATGTTCTTGGCCTTGCCGTTTCTCAAGACTGATGGAACTAGGGCTTTCACTATTTATAAATAGAAGCTGGGATAACTTTAGTTCTTCTTTTTGATTCAGAGTTTAGCCTTAGGTTTAGCAGGTCTGTACCCATCAAGTTTGTCACACTCTTAAATTCCACACGCGGGGTTTTATTGCGAGGCAAGTGAACAAACCATGATCACAGTCAGTAGTTACTCAAAACGATAATATATGCCACATTTAACATAAAACCAACCAATGTCTAAACTTTAAACCAACCAAAGTCACTAGTTCTGTAAATAAAACAACCCAAAGTATATAAATGCAATTTTGGTAAAACACGCGCCAACCTAATATTTAAAAACCAAAAAGTAGAAATCAAATGTCATGTCATAAATACGGAGTCTTAAAATGCATGCTTGACTTGTGATGTGCTCCTACTGGCTACTCGAGTTAACGACCTGAGAATAGCATACTAAAAGTGTCAACACAATGGTGGGTGAGTTCAAGAGTTTGCATTAAACATAAACAATAATAACTGTATAACATAAGAAGTGTATTGAAATAGATGGCTAGTCTATATTCATTAGTAATAACCATAGTTATTTTGCAATCAAAGCTGACTGTGTTGCGTTTGTTACCTCACGTCACGACTTATCAGGTCATGACGATGTTTGTGATTAGGACAACAATGCATCCGTTTGACCTCGAGTCGCACAGGTAGGACTTGTCAAACCCAGTAGTACAACCCAAGATTTCCCGCTAGTTATTATTATTAACGATCTGAAAGTGTGAGGACTTTCAAGGTATAACACAATATGTTACACTATACATAACTTATAATAATAATAAAGCATTTGTAAACGAGTATGCTATCGCCCCCAAAAGAGAGTGTATAAAAATGTGGGGCATGAAATCACCTAGTGCGTAAACGAATGATAAGAAATGTTAACACGGACGGAAAGACAACCCTTCAAAGGTTACCTAGAACGCACAAGTACATAAGTACATGTACACAGAAAACTTAACAACCCTAGGTTGTCAATAAGCACATTGACCTAGTTGACCCGTTGGTGACATGTTATTTGAAATCTCATTTAATCAATCATATCAACTTCTCATACATGATTATCACATAAATTATTCACGTATATCACATCATCCACTCCTTGTTCTATCAAGATCATCATACTACCTTGGATTATCATACAACTCATGTGAATCTCAAACAATCAACATGCTCAGCACAATTATAAATACATCACAACTAATAAATCATACATGAAATCTAGTCATGCACTACATGCCATGTGAAGCCACTCATGACTTCACATCCTAAACCCTGCCAATCCTACTAAGTAGGGGTCTCAAATTCGCACGTGTGTATAATAATCATAATCTCATGACTGATAGCCAGAAGATGTAGTACAATGCTGAGAAGAAAGTGTATGCTCTGTTGACTCAGTAGATACCTAAGGATATATTCCACCAGTTTTCTGAGAACACACAGGCAAAGAAGCTATGGGACGCCTTGGAGAAACGATACGACGGGAATGCATCGTTGAAAGCTCTAAAGGCAAAAGCTTTGAAGAAGGAGTTTGATAACTTCTCTTCAATGGGTAAAGAGAGCTTGGATGATGTCATAGACAAATTCTACCATTTAATGAGTGAGCTGCACACTCACGGAGTCACAATGTCAATGGAAGATAAGGTCTCAAGCTTTTCTGATGGTCTGCTAGAGAAGTGGGACTCGTTTGTGTCAAATTTGAGACAGAACAAGTTACTTGAGACATTAGACATAAACGACTTCATCCTGAAATTGAGAGAGGAGGAACTTAGGATGAAATACAGGTCACAGAAAGGATCCTATGACCAGAATCCTTCACTTTATAGATCCTCTTCCACTTCAACAAGTTCTGAAGCACCTCTTCAAACGGCATTTGTGTCTAGTTCAACTGTTCCTTCCTAATCCACTGCTTCAGGATCTGAAACGTCAGGGTCGTCTTGCACTCAATATATCACACCGGAAGCAAATGTTACTAAGTTAAAGACCGAGAATCTCGAGAATATCACTGTGGAGGTTGCAAAGGAGCATATGGACCTTTTAGCTGCAGTTGTTCATTCTTATGATGGTCTTGTTGCAGGAAAGATCGGGAATTGCCATCTGGCTGATGAGGATTATGAGCAGGTGGACGAGAATGAATTAGAAAGAATGGACATTATATGGACATTAGCAAGTGCTGTCAGGCGAGCTAAGAAGTTTGTGAAGAAGACAGGACAGAACTTGATAGCCATAAAGGATAAAACCTTTGGTTTTAACAAAACCAAAGTTACCTGTTTTAACTGTGGAGAAAAGGGGCACTTCAAACGTGAATGTGTAAAGCCAAAGAAGACAGGTAATGGGAATCCATTCTCGTCTTTCAACTGTCAAGACAAACCTACGAGTGGAGGTGCATCGTCAAGAAAAGATACAAAGGCCTTGACTGCTCAAGATGATGAAGGACAAGATTGGACCTTCAAGTTTGTATCTCCGGGCGAATTGAACATTGCTAATGTTGAGGGTCTGGATGATGACACTGCAAGTGAAGGTGAAATAGCAGTTGAACTAGTGATGTCAGATCATGAAGATACTGTTAATATGGTCAATCACCTGATTGAAGAAGATCTTAGAACGACAAGTTCAGAATCTCCAGCATCCGAGGAACCAAACTCTGCGCTGATGGCTGATTCAACCGAATCTTCACATGGTGTCCGCTATAGTGCTTCTACAAATACCTGGATCGTTGATAGTTGGGAATCAAGGCAAGGCACATGACTGGGAACTTGTCTCTCCTTTTCATAGTCAAACAAATTAAAGGGGCACATGTATCCTTTACTGGAAATAAAGGAGGATACATCACGGCTCAAGGCGAAGTAGGAAACCAGAAAGTCAAGTTTGACAAGGTCAACTACATTCAACAACTTCAAAATAACTTGCTTTTTGTATCCCAGATCTGTAAAAAAGGATTCAAGGTAGTTTTTGACAAGAAGAGGTGCTATGTGTTGAAGAAGGAGTATGTGATACCGGAGGACCAAGTCTTAATGTCAGCTTCAATATATAATGATTTATATGTCTCGGGCCTATCAAAGACCTACACAACCGATCATCAAGTTCAATGATTCTTGTCAAAGGCAACAGAGAAAGACTCCATTTCCTGGCATAGGAGAATGGGACACATTAATCCACGGAAGATGAATCACTTGATCAAGAATGATCTAGTGCGTGGAGTAAATGTTTAGAACATCCAATTACCGGATTTTTGTGTTGTCTGTAAGAAAGGAAAACAGACAAAGAAGTCTCATAAGGAAAAGAAAGTTCACTCAATTGACCTACCTCTTGAGCTTCTTCACATGGATCTGTTTGGGCCAGTTAGTACAAAGAGCATTGCCGGCGATTTGTATTGCTATGTTGTTACAGATGATTACTCAAGATTTTCTTGGGTGATGTTTTTTAAATCCAAATCAGAGACATTTGAATCATTCAAGGAGTTGGTAACTACCTTGGAGTCACTCTACAAGCTGAAGGTAAGGCAAATTCGCTCAGACAACGGCACCGAGTTCAAGAACCAATGGATGGAGGCATTCTGCAAAGAAACAGAAATTATGCACCAGTTCACATTTGCTTACACTTCTCAAATGAACGGATTCTCTGAGAGAAAGAATCAAAGCTTGATAAAGACAGCCCAGACGATGCTAGCAGACTCGAAACTGCCTATCCAATTTTGGAATGAGGCAGTAGCTAACGCATGTTACACCCTAAATCAAGTCCTGGTGGTCAAACGTCATGGTAAAACGTGTTACGAGTTGCTCCAACGACGTAAACCTAATCTAGAGTATCTCGAACCATTTGGCGCACCATATACGCTGCTGAAGAAAAATCAATCAGGGAAGTTCAGTGAAAAGGCTGAAGAAGGAATTTTTCTAGGATATAACATACCGAATAAGAGAGTTTATAACAACTCAACGGGTCAAGTAGAAGTGTGGTGCAACGTCGACGTTCAGAGATACACCACATGTGACATCCGTCACCTTAAGGTCCGTCAATTAACGTGTTTGTCCGTTATCTATTCTTTGATCGATCATTCCTTATCCTTATTTGACTCTTTATGTGGATATCTTGTGTGCATATTTATCGTTGTGTGTGTATTCGTTTTAACCATATGTTAACCTTAAAGGACTTTTAAAGCTTTCATTTATGAAACCGTCAAATATATCATTTTATATATATATTAAATGTTTTTAATATAACCATTTCTTAAGTCATGAAAACATTAAATGTACTTTTACAATTATAATAAAACATCTAATAAAGTCGTTTTTCAACCGAACCAAATTTGAGAAAACTCGGGGGTTAAGTGCAGGGACTAAACTTGTAATTTTGCAAACTTGGACTGGGTATAAATACCCCCTTACCAGCCCTAATCTTCATTTTTCACCATCTTCTTCATCTTCATCCTCTACACACACAAAATCTCCATTTTAGCACCAAATCCAACCCGAGAGGTCTTGTTTTCTTCGTCTAGACACCATCTACAGCTTAGACTACTCATTTCTAGCAGGTAGACGTCTTTAGTTGTCCGCTTTCTAGCCATTTCACGGTTGTTCAAAAACTAGGGTTTCGGGTGTTCGGGTTCAACCCGAACACACGAGGTCGTATGGGTGCGTGTGAGGTCTTTTTGCTTGTGTTTCATGCTTGGGTATGTTTGTTGAGTGTTTCTGGAAGTCCTTGTGGTGTAAAACCCGTGTTTAGAGCAGCTCGGGGGCTGCTCATCCCGACCACAGTCGCGATTATGCAGATCAGGCGACTGGGTCAACCATGCGATTGAGCCGTGCGACTGAGTGGGTCGTGTGACTGAATCATGCGTTTGAGTCAATCGCGCAACTGAGTTGTGCGACTAGGCATGTCGTGCGACTGAGTTGTGCGACTGAGTGTCTGTATGCGATTGAGTCATGCGTGCGAATGAGTGTATGCGATTGAGTCATGCGATTGAGTGAATGTGTGCGATTGAGTCAAGTGACCGACTGAATGTGTGCGAATGTGCGTGATTCGCACGACTGGAGTCCAATCGCATGAATGAAGGTTCAATCGTACGAAAGTAGCTAATTCGCACGATTGAAGGTTGATTCGTGCGTATGGAGGTTGAGTCGTGCGATTGGGTGCTGTGTGGTACGACTGAAGGCCAGTCATACGAATGAAGGCTCAATCGTACGAATGAAGCTGATTCGCATGATTGAGGGTTGATTCGTACGAATGGAGGTTGAGTCGTGCGTCTGGCCTTGTTATGCGACTGAAATTGTTGTGATTGATCCCCTTGTGCGTGGTGTGAGTATGACGTGTGATGTTGAGGTAACATTAACACAATAAGCCATTGTTCGGCCACAAAGATTAAAGTCAACGCGAAAAAGGGCACACATACTATTTAAACAAATTAAACTAACGCTTTACAACGATCAACCGACTTATAACTATGGACACATATTCAATACTTCTTCAATAACAATGAGACTTTTACTTAAATATCATCATCAATGGCGACAATGTCTTGTACTTGGATCTACATAAGATCTAGTACGTGCGTCAGTCTGTATGTGTTATACGCGACCCAACCGATACGACCCGAACCGACCCATCATTATTGCGCGCTTATATATATCATATCATTAATGCCTTACAATAACTGTCAATAGGTGTTTGACTGTTTATTTGCATTCAACATTTGGGATACATCGATCATACATACTTACCACCTAACAAGTGAGTTTCGTGGCCCCTTTTTACGCTTATTCAATATTTCAATCATTTACAACTTGGGGGAAAAGTATGCTTACACATTTTCAATGCTGTACAACTTACATACATTTTACATATAAGGAATCAATGTGATACTATGTTGCAAGTACTATTTGATACATGCTTGGGTCTGCTGTGTGGTTCTATCTTTGCAACTATTTAATTCCAGTGTGGGAACCGACGGTTAGGTATTGGTAGTACTACTGGGTTGACACCCCCACCCTTGTTCGATGGTATACTAGTTGGTACCATCAGTGGCCAGGAACGGGCCCTTGGGTGAATATATGCCGACAATTTCTTTGTGTACGTCGCTAGGTTTGGTTGCAAAGCTCATGTCATGTGATATTTACTTGTGTATATAACTGTATTCACGGTATTCCGCAACGCTTACTTATTACAGCATCACTTACATTTTATTACATAAACCTGCGAGCTCACCAACAATTATGTTGACCGTTTTAAGCATATCTTTTCAGGTGATCATGCAAGTCCAGGAATCTAGGTGTGCTGCCTTAGTGGAGACCCTAGGATGCATTTTTGGGACTTAGCTCATTATGATAAACAATCTTTTGAACAATGTCAACGCTTGTAAACAATTAACATCTTTTGAAACTTGTTCCCGGGTTGTGGGAATTAACAATTACAATTTCATCTTTATGTGAATATATGTATCATTATCATGTTGCTTATGGCTATGTTGTCGTGAACATTGACTAAACACGACACAAGTCCCCTTGTCGTCGGGTGTCGTCATGACACGTTTGTCATCATTTATTATATTGCTCTCTATCATTACCATGTGTTATGACGATCCCGGTCTCGTTACATCCCCGTGTTTCCGCTTTTAGCGGGGGTGTGACAGATTGGTATCAGAGCCATTGGTTATAGAGAATTAGGCAATACGCTTGACCTAGACTATAACCTAGGAACCTTCATGTAGATTTGCATGCTAGGACTCTGTATGCATATTATATCTCGTGTATGTGTTCCTGCTGCTTGATTTGTTCATCTATTTGTTATGTGATCTTTCCGCCCTATGAGAGAGCCTTTGTGCTCACTCTTTTATGGGATGCTTCTATTGAATCTTCCGTTCCCTCTGCGCGCCGAGTTAGTTTTTCAGATCCGGGTATTAAACCCGAAGAGATCTTCACAGATCATTTTATTGCGCTTGACCTTGGACAATGAGATTAACCTTGAGGAGGATTATGTCTGAAACCTCGAAAGAGGAGGAAATAGACAACCTCCGCTAGACTAAACGTGATTGTATACATGGACTTACAACTGTTGTGATGAATTATCCTTGAAACATTATCAATTCATGGTATGAGAACTGCACGAATTGCATGCGATGTGTGGTGACAGTAAGTATGATATTGACATGAAATACATGGACTTGATGAGTGTTATGGATATACACTTTCAATTGATATAAGCTTATGTGTTTACTTTTCTATGGTTAGAACATGCCGCCTCGAAGAGTTACCCGCAACAATAGTGGCGGGAGTGAAGCCCCAAGGGGCAGAGGCAGAGGCAGAGCACCAAGAGCAAATGATGCTCCTGCCAGTAACTGTCAAGGAACAGGGAACGCCGACATGGCAGCCCTGATTGCTCAACAGTTGGCCGCGCTGATTCCTACTATTGTGGCCCAAGTGAGCGACGCGCTCCAACAACACCACCCTCACGGGGATGGTGGCAATGATGATGGAGCCCAAGGTGGGATTGAAACTGAGACGGGAAACGGAAACCCGACCGGAAACGAGAGCAACCAGGAAACCGGGAATGGTGGTACTGCCGGTATCAAAACTGGGGTGGTTAATGCTCGTCGGGGATGTTCGTACAAGGAGTTTGTGGCTTGTAAACCAAGAGAATTCGATGGGAAAGGTGGGGCGATAGCCCTAACCAGGTGGTTGGAAAAGATGGAGGCAGTGATTGACATCAGCGAGTGCCTCGACAGTCAAAGGATCAAGTATGCCACTTGTTCACTACAGGGTAAGGCCCTAACCTGGTGGAACACCCAGGTTCAAGCTCGAGGAAGAGAATCTGCGATGCAGATGTCATGGGATGAATTCAAAGCCTTGATCACTGAGGAATACTGCCCTCTCAACGAGATGCAGAAGTTAGAGCATGAGTTCTGGAACCATGCCATGGTGGGGGCAGGGCATGCAGCTTATACTGATCGTTTTCATGAGGTTGCAAGATTGGTTCCGCATCTAGTCACGCCGGAATCAAAGAGGATTGAAAGGTACATTTGGGGACTCGCGCCTCAAATTAGAGCGATGGTTACAGCAGCCGCTCCTCCTACTATTCAGAGCGCAATTCTGAAAGCTGGCGCTTTGACTGATGAGATGGTTAGAACTGGGGTTTTGGGCAGAGGAGCCGAGAAGAGAAAGGATGTTGGGGAGTCGAGCCGGTCGAGTGCCGGAAAATTTGAGAAGAGGTCTAAGCCAACCAGGAACTTTGTGGCCGTGTCTCAGGCCAGGAGAGTATGTGGGGACGCACCCCAAATGTGACAGGTGCAATTATCATCATCCCCCAGGGACGCAGTGCCGGGTGTGCGCTAACTGTAGGCGCCCGGGTCATTTGGCAAGAGATTGCAGAACTGCGCCGAATCTTGTAGCACCCGTCAACGCGGTTAACCCCGCCGGGAATGCAAGGGCTTGCTTTGAGTGTGGGAGCCCTGATCACTACAGAAACATGTGCCCCAGGCTGAATCGGGCACCGTGTCAACAGGGCAACAACCAGCAGCAGGTGATGGCCATAGCTGGGAATCAAGGCCCGATTACTCAGGGGAATGCAGCTCGGGGGCGTGCATTCGTCATTGGAGCCAATGATGCTCGTCAGGACCCGAATGTTGTCACGGGTACGCACTTACTCAATTATCACTTCGCATCTATATTATTTGATACTGGAGCAGACAATAGTTTTATATCTTCCGAGTTTGTGCAATTACTTGATTTGAGTCCTAGTAGGCTAGAAACTAGTTACTCTGTAGAAATGGCCAATGGTAGGGTTGTTCAGGCCGATGAGATTATTAGGAAGTGCTCATTGACATTGGAGGATCATGCTTTCGAGATAGATTTAATACCTTTCGAGTTAGGAAGCTTTGATGTGATTGTGGGCATGGATTGGTTGTCACAAAATGGAGCAGAGATTGTCTGTCGAGACAAAGTAGTACGTATCCCTATGCCAAACGGGGAAGTACTCAAGGTTCAAGGAGAACGACCGGGCAAGAACTTAAAGCTTATTTCCTGCATGAAAGCACGCCAGAGTTTACGAAAGCAGTGCTACGCTTTTCTGGCTCATGTGGTTGAAAAGAAAGACGAAGAGAGGAAATTGGTGGATATTCCAGTGGTACGGGATTACCCAGATGTATTTCCAGATGACTTGTCTGGTTTGCCTCCTCCACGACAGGTGGAATTCCGTATAGAGTTGGTTCCTGGAGCTACACCGGTAGCAAAGACGCCTTATCGACTAGCGCCGTCAGAAATGCAAGAGTTGTCTAGTCAGTTACAGGAACTACTGGAGAAGGGTTTTATTCGACCGAGTCATTCACCGTGGGGAGCGCCGGTACTATTTGTCAAGAAGAAGGATGGATCGTTCCGTATGTGCATCGATTACCGTGAACTGAACAAGTTGACGGTGAAGAACCGATATCCTCTCCCCAGGATCGACGATTTATTTGATCAGCTGCAAGGAGCTTCGTATTTTTCAAAGATCGATCTTCGTTCTGGTTATCATCAGCTAAGGGTTTTCGAGGACGACATACCGAAGACTGCGTTCAGGACTCGTTATGGGCACTATGAGTTCTTGGTCATGCCGTTCGGACTGACTAACGCACCAGCTGTGTTCATGGATCTAATGAATCGGGTGTGCAAACCTTACTTGGATAAGTTCGTGATCGTGTTCATAGACGATATACTTATCTACTCCCGATCAAAAGAGGACCACGAAGAACACCTTCGGGCAATTCTGGAGCTGCTACGAGAAGAGAAACTTTTCGCCAAATTCTCAAAGTGTGAGTTTTGGTTGCGGGAAGTGAAGTTTGGGTCATGTGGTTAATGAGGACGGGATTCATGTAGATCCCGGCAAGATCGAAGCGGTGAAGAAGTGGGATACGCCCCAGACACCATCAGAGATACGTCAATTTTTAGGGTTGGCCGGTTATTATCGTCGCTTCATCGCGAATTTTTCAAAGATCGCGCAACCACTAACCCTGCTTACTCAGAAAGACAAGAAGTTTGACTGGGGATATGCACAAGAGCAAGCGTTCCAAACGTTGAAAGAGAAGTTGTGCAACGCGCCAATACTATCTCTCCCAGACGGAACTGATGATTTTGTGGTTTACTGCGATGCGTCACATCAAGGATTGGGATGTGTACTAATGCAGAAGGATAAGGTGATTGCCTACGCTTCGCGACAGCTTAAAGTGCACGAAAAGAACTACACCACTCATGATCTTGAGTTGGGCGCTGTAGTATTTGCACTCAAGATTTGGAGGCATTATCTGTATGGAACCAAATGCATTATCTTCACTGATCATAAGAGCCTTCAACATATTCTGGATCAGAAGGAACTTAATATGCGCCAACGACGTTGGGTAGAGCTTCTTAGTGACTACGATTGTGAAATCCGGTATCATCCGGGGAAAGCTAACGTGGTGGCTGATGCCTTAAGCCGTAAGGAACGTGTGAAACCACTACGTGCACGAGCGTTGGGATTGACCATCCAAACCAACTTGAAAGCTCAGATCCAAATTGCACAGAGTGAGGCATTGAAAGAAGAAAACCTTGCGGGAGAAGAGTTCCGGGGGTTGGATAAACAGATGATTCGCAAGGATGACGGTATTCAGTACTTCATGGATCGCATATGGGTACCCAAATGGGGAGGTGTTCGAACCTTAGTCATGGATGAAGCCCACAAGACGCGATATTCTATTCATCCTGGCGCAGACAAGATGTATCATGATCTTAAGGATCTATACTGGTGGCCAGGCATGAAGAAAGACATTGCCTTATACGTCAGCAGATGCTTGACGTGTTCGAAAGTCAAAGCTGAACATCAGAAACCATCGGGATTATTACAGCAACCTGAAATTCCCGAGTGGAAATGGGAGAACATAGCTATGGATTTCATTACCAAACTCCCTAGAACAAGCAGCTGTCATGACTCGATATGGGTCATTGTGGATCGAATGACAAAGTCCGCACATTTCTTGCCTATCCGGGAAGATTACAAGATGGATAAGTTGGCGAGATTGTACATGAAAGAGGTCGTGACACGGCACGGGGTGCCGGTGTCAATCATATCCGACCGTGATAGCCGATTCACTTCACGATTTTGGCAGACTCTACAGAAAGCGATGGGCACTCGGTTAGACATGAGTACAGCCTATCACCCTCAAACAGATGGCCAAAGTGAACGAACTATACAGACGCTAGAAGATATGTTGAGAGCGTGTGTAATTGATTTTGGTGGTAGTTGGGATGCTCATTTACCGTTGATTGAGTTCTCCTACAACAACAGCTACCATACAAGCATTGGATGTGCTCCATTTGAAGCGTTGTATGGAAGGAAATGCAGATCTCCCGTTTGTTGGGCCAAAATTGGTGAAAGTCAGCTAACAGGCCCAGAGATCATTCAAGAAACAATAGACAAGATTTTCCAAATCAAAGATCGACTTAAAACCGCGCGAGATCGCCAAAAGAGCTATGCCGACAATCGTCGGAAGCCTCTAGAATTCAATGTTGGGGATCGTGTGTTACTCAAAGTCTCCCCTTGGAAAGGAGTCGTTCGATTCGGAAAGAAAGGGAAGTTAGCCCCAAGATACGTTGGACCATTTGAGATCACTGAAAGAATCGGTCCAGTGGCTTACCGGTTGAGGTTGCCACAAGAGCTTAGCGGTGTGCATGATACTTTTCACGTGTCAAACCTCAAGAAGTGTTTGGCCGACGAATCCCTTCACGTGCCAATCGAGGAAATCAAGATTGACGACAAGCTTCATTTTGTTGAAGAACCCATCGAGATCATGGATCGAAAGGTCAAGCAACTGAAGCGCAGTAGGATACCTATTGTTCGTGTAAGGTGGAATTCAAAACAAGGGCTAGAGTTTACATGGGAACGAGAAGATCAGATGAAACTCAAATATCCACATCTTTTCGAGGATGACACTCTTGGACCTAACTCCAGCTGAATTTCGGGACGAAATTCTCTCAACTGGGGATACTGTGACATCCGTCACCTTAAGGTCCGTCAATTAACGTGTTTGTCCGTTATCTATTCTTTGATCGATCATTCCTCATCCTTATTTGACTCTTTATGTGGATATCTTGTGTGCATATTTATCGTTGTGTGTGTATTCGTTATAACCATATGTTAACCTTAAAGGACTTTTAAAGCTTTCATTTATGAAACCGTCAAATATATCATTTTATATATATATTAAATGTTTTTAATATAACCATTTCTTAAGTCATGACAACATTAAATGTACTTTTACAATTATAATAAAACATCTAATAAAGTCGTTTTTCAACCGAACCAAATTTGGGAAAACTCGGGGGTTAAGTGCAGGGACTAAACTTGTAATTTTGCAAACTTGGACTGGGTATAAATACCCTCTTACCAGCCCTAATCTTCATTTTTCACCATCTTCTTCATCTTCATCCTCTACACACACAAAATCTCCATTTTAGCACCAAATCCAACCCGAGAGGTCTTGTTTTCTTCGTCTAGACACCATCTACAGCTTAGACTACTCATTTCTAGCAGGTAGACGTCTTTAGTTGTCCGCTTTCTAGCCATTTCACGGTTGTTCAAAAACTAGGGTTTCGGGTGTTCGGGTTCAACCCGAACACACGAGGTCGTATGGGTGCGTGTGAGGTCTTTTTGCTTGTGTTTCATGCTTGGGTATGTTTGTTGAGTGTTTTGGAAGTCCTTGTGGTGTAAAACCCGTGTTTAGAGCAGCTCGGGGGCTGCTCATCCCGACCACAGTCGCGATTCTGCAGATCAGGCGACTGGGTCAACCATGCGATTGAGCCGTGCGACTGAGTGGGTCGTGCGACTGAATCATGCGTTTGAGTCAATCGCGCGACTGAGTTGTGCGACTAGGCATGTCGTGCGACTGAGTTGTGCGACTGAGTGTCTGTATGCGATTGAGTCATGCGTGCGAATGAGTGTATGCGATTGAGTCATGCGATTGAGTGAATGTGTGCGATTGAGTCAGGTGACCGACTGAATGTGTGCGAATGTGCGTGATTCGCACGACTGGAGTCCAATCGCACGAATGAAGGTTCAATCGTACGAAAGTAGCTAATTCGCACGATTGAAGGTTGATTCGTGCGTATGGAGGTTGAGTCGTGCGATTGGGTGCTGTGTGGTACGACTGAAGGCCAATCATACGAATGAAGGCTCAATCGTACGAATGAAGCTGATTCGCACGATTGAGGGTTGATTCGTACGAATGGAGGTTGAGTCGTGCGTCTGGCCTTGTTATGCGACTGAAATTGTTGTGATTGATCCCCTTGTGCGTGGTGTGAGTATGACGTGTGATGTTGAGGTAACATTAACACAATAAGCCATTGTTCGGCCACAAACATTAACACATAAAGGGCACACATACTATTTAAACAAATTAAACTAACGCTTTACAACGATCAACCGACTTATAACTATGGACACATATTCAATACTTCTTCAATAACAATGAGACTTTTACTTAAATATCATCATCAATGGCGACAATGTCTTGTACTTGGATCTACATAAGATCTAGTACGTGCGTCAGTCTGTATGTGTTATACGCGACCCAGCCGATACGACCCGAACCGACCCATCATTATTGCGCGCTTATATATATCATATCATTAATGCCTTACAATAACTGTCAATAGGTGTTTGACTGTTTATTTGCATTCAACATTTGGGATACATCGATCATACATACTTACCACCTAACAAGTGAGTTTCGTGGCCCCTTTTTACGCTTATTCAATATTTCAATCATTTACAACTTGGGGGAAAAGTATGCTTACACATTTTCAATGCTGTACAACTTACATACATTTTACATATAAGGAATCAACGTGATACTGTGTTGCAAGTACTATTTGATACATGCTTGGGTCTGCTGTGTGGTTCTATCTTTGCAACTATTTAATTCCAGTGTGGGAACCGACGGTTAGGTATTGGTAGTACTACTGGGTTGACACCCCCACCCTTGTTCGATGGTATACTAGTTGGTACCATCAGTGGCCAGGAACGGGCCCTTGGGTGAATATATGCCGACAATTTCTTTGTGTACGTCGCTAGGTTTGGTTGCAAAGCTCATGTCATGTGATATTTACTTGTGTATATAACTGTATTCACGGTATTTCGCAACGCTTACTTATTACAGCATCACTTACATTTTATTACATAAACCTGCGAGCTCACCAACAATTATGTTGACCGTTTTAAGCATATCTTTTCAGGTGATCATGCAAGTCCAGGAATCTAGGTGTGCTGCCTTAGTGGAGACCCTAGGATGCATTTTTGGGACTTAGCTCATTATGATAAACAATCTTTTGAACAATGTCAACGCTTGTAAACAATTAACATCTTTTGAAACTTGTTCCCGGGTTGTGGGAATTAACAATTACAATTTCATCTTTATGTGAATATATATATCATTGTCATGTTGCTTATGGCTATGTTGTCGTGAACATTGACTAAACACGACACAAGTCCCCTTGTCATCGGGTGTCGTCATGACACGTTTGTCATCATTTATTATATTGCTCTCTATCATTACCATGTGTTATGACGATCCCGGTCTCGTTACATCCCCGTGTTTCCGCTTTTAGCGGGGGTGTGACACCACCCCCTACAAGTAAAGGACCCATATTCTTCTTCGATTATGATGGATTCTTTAAGTCTTTCAACATCCATCTCTCCCCTTCTGATGATGAGTTAGCGACTAGAATGATGTATGATGTCTTAAGCACACTGTCTCCTGACTCGTCAACCCCAGTTCCACACGGGGAGTCTTCCAGTTCATCAGGGGGAGCATTTGATGTAAGTGACTCCTCTTCTGAAGATGAAGAAGTGGAGACTGAACAGGTGAACGGCGGCTCTGGAATATTTTACAGAGAGAAAATCACCTCCCGTCATGCAGACTGCAAGAAAAGAAATGTCCTGTCCCCGCCTTAGAATACTCAATAACGAACCAGGAGGTACAGGTTTCTGCTACAACAAGTACACAAGCATCAAACCCTGATGCCTCTGACTCTTCGGAACCTCAAACTCCAACCGCCTCAGATACTGAAACTGGTGTTCACAATTTGGATAATGAGGTAGTTGTTCCCACCACTCCTGGATCACGGTTAAATGTTTATCATCCCTTGGACAATGTCATTGGAGATGTTCGATTAGGAGTACATACTAGAAATCAGCTATTCACAGCTGATTATACCTCAGTCATGGAAAAGGGATATCTTCACGACGGCGCATATCGATGTTTTGTGTCTCAATTTGAGCCAAAATATGTTAGTGAAGCATTAAACGATGAGGCATGGGTAAGTGCAATGCAAGAAGAACTCCTACAGTTCAAGAAGCTAGGAGTATGGACCCTTGTGGACAGACCAAAAGGTGCTAAAGTCATTGGAACTAAATGGGTCTTGAAATGCAAGAAAGACGATCAAGGGGTCATAATTCGCAACAAGGCTCGACTTGTCGTTCAAGGTTTTAGACAAGTCGAAGGAATTGATTATAATGAAGTGTTTGCACTTGTGGCAAGGATGGAAGCAATCCGTATCTTCCTAGCTTATGCCTTTTACATGAAGATCAAAGTTTATCAATTAGATGTAAAGAGTACATTCCTTCATGGTGAAATCCGGGAGACTGTGTACGTCAGTCAACCCGAAGGATTTGAGGATCTGTATCATCGGGACAGAGTTTACAAACTAGATAAGACTCTCTACGGGCTCCATCAAGCCCCAAGAGCATGGTATGAGAAGCTCTCGACTCATCTTGTGAAACACGGCTTTCGTAGAGGAGTGATTGATTGTACACTGTTCATCAAAGAAAAGGATGGTGACTTACTGCTCGTACAGATCTATGTTGATGACATAATCTTCGGTTCCAAAAACGAAGATCTATGTAAAGAATTTGAAGCAGTAATGAAAGCTGAATTTGAGATGAGTGTCATGGGAAAAATGAAGTTCTTTATCGGGTTACAGGTGGATCAGACACCAAAGGGGATATTTCTACATCAGACAAAGTATGTAGGCGATATTCTCAGTCGATTCGATATGGAGAATGCTTCAGCAGCTGGGACTCCACTGGCTACAAATCACGATGTGGCACCCGACGAAAATGGTGATCTGGTGGATGCCACCATGTACCGAGGAATGATTGGATCCCTCATGTACCTCACAGCCTCACGACCTGATATAATGTATGCAACGTGTCTATGCTCCAGATATCAGGCAAAGCCAAAAGTCAACCATCTCATAGGAGTCAAAAGGATATTTCGTTATCTGAAGGGTACTCCAACACTTGGGTTGTGGTATCCTCATGACGATGACTTTGAGCTTACAGTGTATAGCGATTCGGATTATGGCGGATGCAAAATGAACTACAAGTCAACTTCAGCAGGATGTCAATTCTTGGGAGAAGATTAGTCACGTGGCAGTGTAAGAAGCAGACATCGGTTGCTATGTCAACTTGTGAAGCTGAATACGTTGCTGGTGCAAGCTGCTGTTCACAAATCATCTGGATTCAACAACAAATGCGGGACTACGGTTTGAAATTCTCTAACACTCCTATATTTGTTGATAATTCTGTTGCTATAGCCGTAACTAAAAATTCGGTCCAACATCCTAAAACCAAACACATCAGAATTAAATATCACTTTATACGTGATTGTTTTGAAAATAATTTAATCGATGTTGTTAAAATTAATACGGACTTTCAACGCGCTGACCTCTACACAAAAGCGTTTGATAAACCAAGATTTTTATATCTGTTAGACGTCAACGACGTGAAAAAGATATGTGAAGTGATTCCAGAAGATGACAGTACTTAGTCCGACGAGTAGAGTTATCTTTTCTTTGTTATTTTCTTTTATTTTTCGTATTTTAATTTCCTGTTTCTATAAAATTCAAATTCTCAAAAAAATATTTTCGGTTTTAGAATTTTAGGGGGAGAATTGGTTAGAGTAGTATTAAATTAGGTGTTTTAATTTCAGTACTTAAAAAAAACGAGGGAGGAGGACAGCGTAGCTAAAAAGATAGAAATCAAATCTATGATACTGATTCAATGCTTATGGAAAGTGATAGTACACGGGGAACAGATTATTTGGGACTTCTAAAATTTGAATTAGTAAGATGCAAAATTCAAAGTATAAATCTGAGAATTCTAAGCAAAATAAAAGGAAAAATTATAGTAAAACTAGTATGCTACTAAGGTAACATAGAGAAAGTAGACCTAGAGGTTGCAAGTTCATTATATGATGTGTTGGTAGATTCAACACAATAGATGAGTAGACCTCATTCGTGACTTAAATTCAAACTAAATTGTTCAACTTGCTGTGCGTTCCCATCTTATCCCTGGTTAACACAATCAACGTAGTTCCAATAAGGGGTGACGAGCAAATAAACGCCACAAATGTGTGCGAATGACCATAAAAAGAGCAAAGCACGAGAAAAAAAATGTGTAAGCGCTATCAAGCTGATAACAAATGTTGTTGGTGCGTTACGTGCAAAAAGATAAGAAAAATGCTCTCACAAGAAGATAGGTTGTGTGCCTCTATGCTGTGCGATTGCACTGACCTGAGGATAAGCATAACCTAAATATTCTAGAATTCATTGTTGTTTGCGCCTCTCTGCTGTGCGATGGCACTGACCTGAGGCTTGGTATCTCTTTGAAAGCTCTTAGAATAGTTTCTTCTTGTCAAAATACCCGTAGACCGCTCACAAATCTCCTGAGGAACGTTGATTACCATATAAGCGTGGAATCCACAAATGTTTGTTGAAATAATTAAACCTTAATTCATCACCAATGAGTGTCAAAAATCTGTGTATGGATTTAAGAGGACAAGTATACTGGCAATCATCGTAAGCAGCAACTCTTGAAAGTCTAAATCAGCGTGTGCATCTTATAGCTCTAGTATGATTTCCTAAACTTGCTAATGGCTCTCAATAAAAACAAGAATCTAGCATCAAAAGGTTTTGGTTACATGTCCCAAATGATTCTGAAATACCTGTATGATTCCAAAATGAATCGTACCAGAAATGATTAACTGGAATTGAAGCTGTGATGTCCATGAAGTATAATCAATTAGTATTATTCTAATAGGTCGTATTTCCTCTCTAATTAAAAATACAAAAATATGTCTTGTCTTTGGTTTATTTCTAGTTGATTAAGTTAGTTAATTTCAGTTAACTTAGTAGTTAAAAGTCGGACTACGCATCGGAAGTCAATCTGGGATTCACTCACTAAAAGGGTCACGTCTGAGGTGACCAATGGGGTTTTCAAATGTAAAAGGATCACGTTTGAGGTGATCAACAGTTTTTCTAAGTTAAAATGGTCATGTCTGAGATGATCAATGGTCAAAATTTCTTATCAATAAGTAAAAGGGCTAAGTGTATGAATGGTCATAAAGTCAAACTCATAAGTATGAGCCATTCGCACGACTGGACCATGAGTATGGACCAGTCGTACGATTGGACCATACATATGAGCCCAATCGCACGACTAACCCACACGTATTGACCAGACGTGCGATTGGACCATAAGCATGAGTAAATTCATATGATTGGATCACAAGAATGGACCAATCGCATGAATGGAGGTGACCGAATGAGACAGTCGCACGCCTGACATCTAGTCGCACGACTTGAAGGTGACCGACTGTGCCAGTCGCACGACTGACCCTCAGTCGCACGAATCAAGAGTGCGAATAGGTTCAGTCGCACGACTGGAGGAAACCCTAGTATAAATAGAAGGAGAGTCGGTCGAAGTCACTCATCACTCCCAAATCGCCCCCAAATCGCACGAAGTACCGTTACGCTACCCGATTTACATTTGACTGTTCTAGACTACTGATTATTGTGATCTAACGATTTCTAGTGTTTATCCAGGTAATGCGCGACGATATTCAATCCAAAGTTCAATAAATTCGTGCCCTAATGATCAAATTTAATCCCTAAACTTAACCGGGACTTAATCTGCCTAATAAACCTATAAAACTAAGTATATTGTTCATATAAAGGTTATTAGGTGTTATGTCGGTCATTTGCGAGACTAATGAGCCAAACCACGACGTCTAACATCGAGTTTTGCTTCAAATTTGAATTTGAATAAAAAAACAGTGTGTCATGCAAATGGGCACCCTGATGAACCTCAATCGCACGACTGAGCTGGGCGAATGGCTAAATCGCATGACTGTACCATGCGTATGACTTCAGTCGCACGACTGGTGTAAACGCATAGGAAAGCATACGACTAAGCCCAGTCGCATGCTCAGTCGTACGTTTGAGCTCATTCGCACGACTAGATCTCAGTCGCACAGCTCATTCGTACGACTAGATCTCAGTCGCTCAGTTCATTCGCACGACAGAACAGAAGATTGCAAGTTCAATGAATCAAATTGTTACTCATTGACCCACATTAACGTTTATTTACATTGTGTAACAGATGGCTAGTTGTTGAACTATGAGCACGAAGCATAATCTTTGTGCTCATCTGGATCTGAGCTCCCGGAACACAGCTGATTTCTCGGGGATAATTACATTCTTACGAAGATCGAGGATCTTCCGTGCTATATCGACTCCATGCACTCCGTACCGCTCAGTTCAGCAGGCTTTCTGGGAAAGCGCTGTTGTCGACAGATCTTCAGAGCCTCACTGTATCAGGAGCTCCATTTTTGGTCAGGCTATAGAGATCACTGAGGACGATCTCAGGACAGTCTTGGAGTTTGGGGATGATGCTGACTGCCCTCCACACCTACACCCACTGACTGTACGAGGCTGTTTTCTGCGGGCCAAGTACTCGGGGGATATCAACGCAGGTGTGCTCAACAAGAGCAACCTGTGCCCCCAATTTAAGTACTTAGCCCATGTGCTGCTCCAGTGCATTGCTTCAAGGAAGGGAGGCTTCGATGAGCTTTCTGATTAGATTCAGAACGCCTATCTGTCGTTGGTGCTGAACCATCTGTTCAGTCTCTCGAGGCTGATCTTCACCTACCTGGTGGAGAACATCGAGGCGAAGGGAAAAGAGGGCTTTTGCATGTACCCTCGCTTTATGCAAATGATTATTGACCAGAAGATCCTTTCGCTGCCGAAGAAGAAGGAGGATGCCGTGGTGCTTGAGGTGATGGATGATACTACCTTAGGCAGAATGAAGGTGTACAGGGGGAAGCAGGTGAAACCCCTGTCAGACGACTGTTTGGGCATCTGGCCCATGAGGATTATGTGGCGCCAGCTCGGAGGAAGTGGCGCCACGATGACAACGACTCAGACACTGAGCAGATTGTGCTCCCCGCTGATGATTCAGATGATGATGATAGCGGTGATGGTGGAGATGCAGGCCCACCCAATCTTGGGCCAGTACTACTGATATGACATCTCCATCATCCACCCAAGGAGGAGCAGAGACTGCGGGATTCCATCAGGACTTCCGACCTGATGAGGAGGAGGAGTCGGATGAGGAGCCGTTGACTCGAACGGTAGGCAGCAGGGTGGTTGCCACCGAGCAAGGGATTCGGGCGGTTGGTGGACGCCCGGGCGAGTCTGGGAGACTACGACTGATCCTACCTACAACCCAGGCCAGTCTAGCATCCCAGGGGGAGCATCGTCCTCGAAGGGTTCGAGAAAAAAAGGATGGCTCAGCCCCACGGGATGAAGCCCAAGAGACGGAGGTACACGTTGATCACTACCTCTTCCCCACTGCCACCACAACTACCACCACCACTACCTCACTCACCACCACTACTACCACTCCACCCACAATTACTACCACTCCTCCACCTTTCACTACTACCACTCCACCCACCATTACTATCACACCTCCACCTTCCACTACTACAACCACCCCTCCACCATATACACCTATGCCACCACCCATCTACACTACAGCCACCACCACTACCACCACCCACAGAAGAGGGACCTCATCTCAGGTCCCACTGACTTTTGGATCCTCTCTCCCTACAGTTGGGTTAGAGGAGCAGCTGGCCAATCTTAACCGGATTGTGCTTAAGCTGCTGGCTACTGATGAGCAGCGAGCTACTAAGCTCAATCAGCTGATGGATCTCATTGCCTCCCAGGCTCGGGAGATAGATGAGCTTCGTGAGCAGCAGACCTCGTCGTACAGAGGATACATGATCTTGAGGTGAAGAACAAGAAGTTGATGTTGAGACTCAAAGGCTCTAAAGATGAGCCTCTCAAGATCAGAGAGGGAGATGATGATAGTGGTGATGACGATGATGATGAGGATGAGGATGATGAGGATGATGATGAGGATGAGACAGAAGAAGGAGTGATGATGGTGCAGGAGAGGAAGGGGAGGAGATGATGAGGAAGGAGATGATGCAGCTGCATCGGCTGCCACACAAGCCAGAGAAAGGCGCAACAAGAAGGCGTAGGATCAGGGAGCCTCGTCCTCAGCCCCGGCTGCAGAAGAGCCCATGATTCAGGATAAAAGTAATGTTTAGATGTTTATGTATTTTTGAAAGCTTTTGTACTTGAATCATGTATTAAACCTTTGTATTTAATGTTTATATATATTTGATGTTTAACTGTCTTGATTATTGACTAATGATTGATGTGTTACATGTTTAAATCAAGCAGATCAAACATCTCAACAAGACAAGTATCATGTTGCTCCCCTACAACAAATCAAGTCTCAATTCACTATGATACTTGATTTGCAAGGGATTGCAGAGGGTGTGAGTTTTATACTCCCAAAGAAGGAGAAATAATTCATGATCTTACTGATAATCAACTTGCGGAGATGTTCCGGCTAAATCCGGATGAAATTGTTAAAGATGCCCCTACCGTTGAAGTGGCTAGTGACGACATGCTTAATGATGTGGACAAAATAGAGATTGAAGACGTCACAGCCCAGCATTATCCAGAATATATTGATCGAGAGGGAAATGTGGTTCCTAACTTTGGGGATACTCTCGACAGTGGTAAATATGATAGTCTGGATACGATGGAGAAGGAGGCAGAGAAGTCAAAAGGCCAAGCCCAAGCCTCGGATGCCGATGTTGAAATAAAGAAGGCTGAATGGGCGGCTTGTTTTGCAGAGATCCGAGCCCAACGCACTGCTCCAAACCCGAGTGCCTACACCAAGCTATACAAAGTCAAGAGATATCTAAAGTGTCAGGAAAGATTATAGCGTGGGCATATTTTGAGGATCTAAATGTCTATGCTATCAAGAGGGAGAAGGGAATAGAGTACTTTAGATTCCCACATGATCTGAAGACTCTCCCTGGTTTTGAGCTCAACCAGCTGGCACGCCTAAAGTTGTTGTATGCTGACCCGAGAAAGATGTCAGGCTGGTTTGAGGCTGCACTGAGGAAAGATTACCACACCAGGTGGGTTAACTTTAGACCTCAACAACCGAAGAGGTACATCAGACGGTTTGAAGTTGATCCCATTACTGGAAAGCCAAAGGTCGTGCTGAAGTGGAGTCCTCCGAGCACTATGTCTAAGATTCCCTTACAGGAAATGCCACAGGACTTTACTCCACACTTTAAGTGGTGGTACTATGATTGGAGAACAGGTGAAGCGGTCATAGTCTTACAAAAGAAAAGCCAAATGGATACTATCCGGGTATTTGACCCTATGTGGCTGACTAACTTGTCTGCTGACGATGTATATTGATAGGATCGGATCAATTAGATTTGAATTTTGCAGCGGAATATAACAAAATAAGATCAAATTCAAGCAAGAAAAGTGATGAATATGCAAACACACAATAACAGTTATAGAGAGAGAATATTTTTGTTAAAGGAATATTTTCATTCACGCGTAATGCTTCGGTTAAAATACAACTAGGTCAACATCCCTTATATAGAGGAATGTGACGTCTGCTGATGTCACTTGATAGTGACATCTAACAGAATTATACAAAAAACTGAAATAATGCAAACTACTGAAATGTTCTCAATAACTGATCACATCTCAGAGAATGCTAAGTACAAGAACATAAAACTACTGACTTACAACTACTGAAATAATAAACTACTGAAAGGTAAAATTACAAGTACTGAAAAGGAAAAACCATCACAACTACTGAAGTTAACAACTTCAGCTGTTGTGACAACTACTGATCACTCTGGTCTTCAGTCTTTGTCTTCAGTACTTCACTTTCAGACTTTGTCTTCAGTTCTTTACTTTCAGACTTTGTCTTCAGACCTTTGTAATCAGCTGATGTCTTCAGCTGTTGTTATCTTCTTCAGCAGTTGTAATGTCTGTGGGACTTAGAGGTTTTTCTGATCAGGCTCATTGGTTCTTTTGGTCCAACAAACTCCCGCTGAACCAATGCAGCCAAAACCTCTAACTTTATTGATGATCCCACTTATTCTTTGGCAGAAATACTCTCTTGATCAGCTTAAGAGGTAATCATATAAGCATAGGCCGGAAAAAGGTTTCTAATCTTTTGATTGTCTAAGTGTGGAAGGGAACTCTGTTTTGGGGAAACTGGACACAGAGTCTTGTCCCAACCATGAAACCTATTTCCCATTGATGAGTCTGTAAGACTCCCTTGCATAGGCCTCAAGGTGAACAACTTGTTCCTCCTTGGTGAGTTCTTCTGCTTCTCCCTCAAAGAAGAATTCAGGCCCATAGTATTCAGACAGATACCTTACTGTCTTCCCATTCTTCAACTCAACAGTTGTGATCTCTCTGTATGCAAATTCATCTGGATGAGAGCCTTCAAGCAGCAACTGGAGTTCACTCTTTTGAAGATCTTCAAGTCTTTTGTATAACAACCCCTTCTTGATCATTTTGTTCTCAAGTATAGATAGAGGGGTTGATTTTGAGGTGTGTGCTCTCTTGAATTCTTCAATAATTTCCCAGGGTGAGACTACCATGGCCAACATAATTGCAGCATTCAAGGTCTTTCTCACTTGGCCATGATATCTACTTGGTATGTTTTTCTTGTGTATTCTGGAACTTACCCTGGGGTCTGGCCAAATCCTCACTCTTTCTCTTTGATGTTGAAATGTATGTCTAAAAGTGTACAGCCTCTGAGCTTGTTTCTTCATTGCTTGAATGGATGAGGACTGAGGGAAGTCCTTGTCAACCATTTTAAGAAATTGCTCATCATGCTGCTTCTGCTGTTCCTCTTCTTCAATCTTAACTTTAACCATTTGCCTTTGAGTTTCAGGAGTTATTGTTTGTGATTGACTCCTAGGCTTAAGTTTCTTCATTTTGATAATAGCAGATATTGGCAGATTATCCTCTTCATCCTCTTCTTCTTCTTCATCTTCCATCCTCAGCACCCTTCTTTTTCTTTTAGGTGCATCACTGGTGGTAGATTGAATGGGTTTCTTAGGTAAAGGGGTTGGTTTAGAGGGTTGTGAGGTTGGTTGTTTTGAGGATTGTGAGGGTAATTGTCTTGGAGGTTGTGAGGTTGGTTGTTTTGAGGGTTTTGAGGTTGGTTTTGAGGATTGTTTTGGTAATGAAGATTGTAAAGGCTGCTCTATCATTTTGTTTGTGAGGGTGGCTTTGGATAGCTCAGCCATGTCAGATCTCTTCCCAGCACCAGCTTCATCCAGAGCTTCTATGATCAAACCTTTGTTGAAGCTTTCAGAGGAGCATATTTTGGTGGTTATCTCCAAAATGCTATCTCTGGACCATGACTTGATCTCAATGATAGGTCTTCCCAAGTGTTTGGATAGAAATCTGATCATAGCCTCCAATCTTTCCCTTTCTTCTTCATTGCAGCCTGCCCATCGATTCTCAATCTCCTGAATCTCAAGTCTTCTAATCTCTGAATCAAGTTTGGCAGTATCAAATCCTTGCCTGAAGAGCTGATCAATAATCCTGTCCATGGATCTGCTGTGTTGCTCATCAGCTTCTTTGATCATCTCATCCAACCTCTTCTCATCCTCAGTTTGTTCACCAACACTCTTCTTTCTCTTGTAAGTTATGATCTCTTTTCCTTTATTCTCCTTGGCTTCTTCCTCTTCAACTCTCTTTCTTTTATCATCTTTCACTGACTTAGACTCCCCCTTTTTGGTTGCATTGGGTTCAGGGGTTTGAATGTCAGAAAGTTTCTTTGACACAGCATCATCCACAAAGGTTTGAAGACTTGAGGAAATCCTCTCATCAATGGTTTGATGGACAATTGTAGTGATGATGGGAGTGATGAGAGGTAAGGAGGATTTGAAAGCAGCAGCAATTTGCTCAGAGGGGTTCTCTCCCTGAGAAATGGTGCCTGAAACAGAGGCTGGTGGCTTGTTTGATTTGAGTGGCTCAGTGTTTGGTAAAGCTTCAACAGAAGCTGCCATCTGTGGGTTAATTGGGGCAGATGGACTTGATTCCTGAGACATTTTGGCAAGCAGTTCTTTTAATCTGCAAACCTCAGTCTCAAGAATGGTGTTTTGGGCTAAGACTTCAAAGAAAAAGCCCAGGTCATCATCAGTGGAAGCTGAATCAGCTGACCTCCTGAGTGAATCAGGATGAACATGTGCTGAGTGTAGATCAGTAATCACATGTGCCCCTTTGTCTTGGAACTGGGGACTTCCTGCCTCAGGAGCAAGTCCTTCATTGGCAGTTGCCTCTGGTAAGGTCTTAGAGATGATACCTGCTTTCCTGTTCATGTGTTGAAACAGGGGAAGAGGTAGCTCACCAGATGTTCTAGTCTCCACATCTACACTAGGAGATTGAACTTTATAATCCCTATGTTGTGGGTTGTCAACTACATTAGGATCCTCTCCCTCAGCTGTTGAGGTTTTCCCAGTGTTAACAGGTTTCTAGGGAGGGGTAGAGGAATGTAGTTGAGTCAGCACTTGTGCAATGACTGCAATGGGAGATATAGGTGGTATCAATGGGAGATATAGGTGAAAAGGATTGCACCTGGGGAGAGTGGTGCTCTTCAATGGCAATCTTCTCAAGTGAGATAGATTCCATAATGTGGTTTCCCTAATGTTGGTTGCATCAGGATCTGTTGAGAGGATACCTGAGCGGTTCAGCTGGTGGAGTCATTGAAACTACAAGGGATTAAGGCTTGTAGTTTCATCCTGCGTTTGTGCTGCAGGGGCATCATCAGGGGACTCAACTCCCAGAGTCCTTTTTGGTTTTTCTTTGGTTTTGGGTTTGGAGGGGACTTTAGATTTGGAGGTGGAGGCTGTGGGTTCCCTCTGCTTGGGTTTAGCAGTTTGGCAGCCTCTTTGAGTTGTGGGTTGAGTTGTGCCTGGAGTATACCTCTGGCAAAACTACCAGAGCAGGGACTCCAAGGCCAACAAGGCCATCAGATTTTAATTGATTTAGAATTATGGCCATAAGAAACCTTGGATATAATATCCATCTATTTGCCACAGGTTTCATTGCCAAATCTTTTAATTCCAAAATAATTTCATTTCAGAAAAATTTAGGCTTTGATGTTCAAGGATAGAATACAATACCTGTTGCCACCTGGATGACATTTGATCCCATGAGGATGTTTTGGGGGCAAGACAGACATTGATCATGTGGAAAATGAGTCGCTCAGCATCATGAAAGTGCTTCTTCAGAATGGTAGTAGCACTTAGGTCACCCTCATAACCATGATTAGCAAAAGATAGATCAATGGTGCCTTTGGGGTATTTGGTGGTATAGGTGGCATCATTCAGGTCTAGGGTTTGACGAATGATCTCAGAAGTGATGACCACCCGTTTCTGGTTGACAAACGACTGGAGAGTGATGGAGTCATCATTCTCAGCAGTATGAACAGTGACGTTTGTCCAGAATTGGCAAAGGGTATCGGGGTAGATGGTAGGATTCAAGAGAAAGGCTGTGCGGTATTGGGAATCAACCATCAAATCAATAGCAGCATCAAACTTGTTCCAAGGGTGATTTGGTAAGGTGAGCGACACAGTTGTGTCGAGGTTTGATTTGCATGGTCGCCATTAATGGAAGATGAACGTTTGGAAAGTGGGTTATGAAAAGTTTGAAGTTAGGGTTAGGTATATATAGGTTATGAAACGGCTGAAAGAAACAACTGAAAGTTTTGGTGTTAGTCATCAGGTGTTAGAAAACAACTGAAGACATGGTTTTAACTTTCAGATGTTGTAAACAACTGAAGACTTGGTGTTGGTCATCAGTAGTTGTAAACTACTGAAGACTTGGTTTTGGCTTCAGTTGTTTTGAAATGAAACAGTAGTTGTCGTCAATTCACAAAGTTCAGCTGTTTCAATGACCTTAACACTTACTCATCAGATCATCTGATTTTCAGATGTTTCATTCATCAGTACTTATTTATTATAAAAGACATCAGTAGTTTGAACTACATCAGTACTTTGCAACAAATGAAGTACTTCAGTACTTTTAAGTAATTTAGTCTTCAGTAGTTATAAAACTACTGAAGATAAAATGACTTATCAGCACTTATTTTTGACAAAAGTATACTAATGCTCATCAGTATTTATTGACTAAGAGCATCAGTAGTTGTCAAATTATTCTAGTTGCAGCATACCAAGCCTGAGTACAAGATTATGAAAAGTTGCACTATCCAAAGGCTTAGTAAATATATCTGCAAGCTCATCAGCACTAGGCACAAACTTTGGATCAATCAGACCTTTTTCATAACAATCCCTGATGAAATGATGTCTGATCTCAATATGTTTGGTCCTAGAATGCTGGACAGGATTCTTAACAATACAAAGAGCTGAAGCACTATCCATTAATAAAGGAGTCTTAGTCTCTGTAATGTCATAATCCAATAATTGATTTTGAAGCCAGAGTACCTGAGATGTACAGCTTGCAGCTGCAATACTCTGCTTCAGCTGTGGATGTAGCAACTGAAGTTTGTTTCTTACTCTGCCAAGAAACCAAACAGTTGCCTAGAAATTGGCATCCACCAGAAGTTGATTTTCTGGTTAACTTACACCCT
This sequence comes from Flaveria ramosissima, assembly GCA_025215565.1. Classification (NCBI taxonomy): domain Eukaryota; kingdom Viridiplantae; phylum Streptophyta; class Magnoliopsida; order Asterales; family Asteraceae; genus Flaveria; species Flaveria ramosissima. Next base: position 9,725,782 of record CM046045.1, read on the forward strand.
GCATAGTCACTATCAGAGAAAGCAACCAATTTGCAAGAGTGCCCAGTGGAATACCAAAGTCCTAGAGATTGAGTTCCTTGCAAATATCTAAAGATCCTCTTGACTGCAATCATATGGGAATCCTTAGGAGCAGCCTGAAATCTAGCACAGACACAAGTTGCAAACATAATATCTGGTCTAGAAGCTGTTAGGTACATCAAGGAACCAATCATACATCTGTAAAGAGTTTCATCAACTGCTTTACCTTTTTGATCAGCATCCAGTTGTGTGGTTGCTGCACATGGGAGTAGAACAGGGTTTACAGTTTTGTAAATCAAACTTGGTTAACAAATCTTTGTTGTATTTTGACTGATGAATGAAAGTTCCATCAGTCAGTTGTTTGATTTGCAAACCCAGAAAGAACTGTAATTCTCCCATGGCACTCATTTCAAACTTTTGTTGCATCAATTTAGTAAATGCATCACACAACTGTGGATCAGATGATGCAAAAATAATGTCATCAACATAAATTTGAACAAGGAGCTTATGCATGCCTGCTTTCTTTATGAACAAAGTTTTATCTATGGAGCCTCTAGTGAAATTATTTTGAAGAAGAAAGTTAGATAATGTTTCATACCAGGCTCTGGGTGCTTGTTTCAACCCATAAAGAGCCTTATCAAGCTTATACACCCAATCAGGATGTTTATGATCTTCAAAACCTGGTGGTTGACACACATAAACTTCTTCTTTTATTTTACCATATAAAAATGCACTTTTGACATCCATTTGAAAAACTTTAAGGTTATGAAAAGCAGCATAAGCTAAAAACAATCTATTGCCTCCAGTCTGGCTACAGGGGCAAAGGTTTCATCATAATCAATACCTTCTTCTTGTGAAAACCCCTGTACAACCAGTCTGGCCTTGTTCTTGACAATTTGGCCTTTTTCATCAGTTTTATTCCTAAACACCCATTTAGTGCCTATTGCACACTTACCTTGGGGTAGAGGAACCAGTTCCCACACTTGCTGTTTTTGAAATTGAAGAAGCTCAAGCTGCATGGCTTCAACCCATCCATTGTCCCTTAATGCCACATGATAATTCTTTGGCTCTTGCTGACTGATGAAGAGAGCATAGAGACAGAAATTGGACAATTGACTTCTTGTTGAAACACCAGCATTAATGTCACCAATGATCTGGGACATGGGATGATTCTTCAATTCTTGATATGCAATAATATCTGTGCAAGTGTTTGTAGGAGATTCAGCAGCAACAGATGTTGATTCAGACTCTTGAAACCTAGACTGAGATGGCAGTTCAAATGAAGTAGAGGATTCAGAGATTTCATCAGCATTTGTTGTGGATGGAGCTGCTGAGGCTACAGGAACATCAAGTGTAGTAGAACAGGCAGATGATCACTACAACTTGCATTTGTATCATCAGATGGAGAGGATGGAACTTCAGAAACAACAACAGGTGGAGGCTGATATGGAACATATTGCAGTATGTCCAAGTCAAACATCTCAACAGGGTTTTGAGGAATCTTGTCTTTTGGAGATTCATTAAACTTGACATGCAAAGTTTCTTCAACAATCTTTGTTCTGCAATTGAAAACTCTGTATGCCTTGCAAGTAGATGAATACCCAACAAAATACCCTGCATCCACCTTGGATTCAAACTTCTGAAGTATATTCTTTGTGTTAAGAATATAACATGGACACCCAATGCTCTAAAGAATGAAATCAAAGGGGCCAAATGATGTAAGAGCTCATAAGGAGTCTTCATCAACCTCTGATTCACTAATACCCTATTCTGAACATAGCAAGCTGTGTTGACAGCTTCAGCCCAAAGGTTAGTGGCAAACCTGAGTCAGCCAACATTGTCCTTGCGGCTTCAATAAGGGTCCTGTTCTTTCTCTCCACCACTCCATTTTGCTCTGGAGTTCTTTGAATACTATATTGTCTTTTGATTCCCTTAGACAAATAGAATTCATCAAGAGTGTGATTCCTAAACTCTGTCCCATTATCACTTCTCACACATTTGACTGGAAGTGAATGCTGCTTTTCCACATGCAACACAAAATAAATGATACTTTGAGCAGCCTCATCCTTGGAATGCAAGAAGAAAGTCCATACATATCTGGAATAATCATCCACAATTACCAGACAGTACTTTTTCTTTGCCATACTCATTACTCTCACAGGACCAAAGAGATCCATATGCAGTAATTGCAAGCAGGCAGTGGACTTGGGTTCTTCTATAGGAGGGAATGAAGCTTTGTGTTGCTTTCCTTTTAAGCAAGCTGGACAGTTATCATCACACTTGAACTCCTTCAATGGCAAACCTCTCACTAAACCATGATGAATGAGCTGATTCATGTTCTTAAGATTCACATGACCAAGCCTTCTATGCCATAGTTCAGATTCTTGAGGAGAGGCTTTGGAGAACAGACATGGATGGCCTTTAAGATCGATTTTCTTTGATAGATCTAAGGCATATACTCTTCCAATCCTGTTGGCCTTCAGGAGAGTATATTCATCCAATATCTTGTCAATCTTGTGCAAAACTTTGGAAGACAGAATCCTACAGTTTTGACTTGTGAAAAGTGCAACATGCCCTTTATCACACATTTGACTGACACTCAAAAGATTGTACTTGAGGTTCTCCACATGGTTAACATCATCAAATCTTATCTCCCCATTTGAGACAAACCCTTCCCAATGATGTAACCCTTGGCATCATTTCCAAAAGAAACAAATCCCTTCTTCCCTTGAGAATAGTCATGAAGAAGAGAGCTGCTCCCTGTCATATGCATGGATCCTCCACTGTCTACATACCAGATGCTTCTTTGGCATGCTGAAGAACCCTGCATTTTTCACAAACATTAGTTAGCCTTTGAGACCCAAACCTTTTTGGTTTTGGGTCTGTTTTCATCAACAGATGTTAAACTAACAGATTGTGCATGATTAACAGCCTTTGAAGATGTAGATGGTGCTGAAAAGGATTCCTTGGATTTGGCTTAGGTGTCCTTTTCAGTGGTTTAATCACAGAAACATCTAATTGGTTAACTCTCCCCAATAGATGTTGAACCATCATCACAAGTTGTGTCTGATTGGTTGTCAGAGTTTTCAACTCAGTTGACACATCAGTACTTGTTGATGATTTGTTCTTGTGATTCACTACATTCTTCTTTTGAAAAGACACAGACTTAGTCTGAGTTTTTAATATTCCCTGAGGAATATTTTCAGCTGTTGTTTGACAAACCCCTTCCTTCTTTGTGACTTTTTGAAAAAGCTTTGGTTTATCAGATTGAGATGATTGAGTACAAACTTGGTTTAAATTCATCTTTCATTTTATGCATTTGCTTCTTAATGATTTTCTCTTTGTTGAATTTTAAACCCTTGTTATACCAGCATTCATCAGTAAGATGATTAAACAAACCACATATTTCACATGGCTTTCTTTTCATCTTTTCTTGATCAACTGCTGAAGTTGATGAAACTACTGAAGATTTGTTCTTCAGTACTTTCTTCCTTTCAGTACTTTTGGAAGTACTGAAGGATTTTCAACAACTGAAGATTTCTTCTTCAGAAGTTTTCTATCAGTACTTTTTAGAATCCTGATAGATTTTTCAGCAGTTGTCAAGGAATGCTTGTTTTCCTCTGATTTGAAATGCTCTTCAGGTGTTGTGTTTTGCCCTTCAGTACTTTGAGTACCTTGTGGAACAACACCTGAATTTCTCAGTCTCTTCTTGATCAAGTGTTTCGAAGCAGTGGATCACCATCATTTGATTATAGCTGAGGTACTCACACTATCTTCATCCTCAGATTTTGAATTATCATTTGAGGATGAAACACCTGATGATGTGGTTTGGGAATGACAGTCATCCTCAGATTTTACTTCTAACTTGGGAGTAAAATCTGTGGGAGGTATGGTATGATTATACCCAATCCCAAACTTCACATTAGAAGCAGTTTGCTTACTGAGAAGCATTTCAAATCCCTTGCATGATGTTACCCAGCGTTCACAATCAACTTGGGTAGCTGCAAGTGTTTCTTTGAGATTCTTGTGATTTTCTAGAATGACCTCTACCTTTGCTTTTTCATCAGTAATTTGACACTTAAGTTTATAATCTCCTCATCCTTCTCTTTAAAACAGACTCAAACTCAGCTTTTCTTTTGGAAATTGCTTTTTAGGTCAAGGTTTTGATTAATTAAAGCTACATTTGCTTCCCTAATAGAAACAAAAGCAGCTATGCATGATTCAGAACATAACTTGGCCTTAGCCTCAGAAGATACCTGTGGTACCTGTGATGATGAAGGATTTTCATCAGTAGATTCCAGGGCCATTAGAGCAAGATTTCCAAAAGGGTTTTCACCACCATGTTGACCAGCACCAGCAAATTGTTCAGAATAACCAGAGACATCATCTGGTAAGCTGCTCCAGTCAACAACCTCAGGGGTGAAAAAGCTCTGATGAGATGAGATTGAGATTGAGATGTTGATTTGTTTGAGATGGTTGAGGATCAGGTAGAGCATGTGGTTGTTGAGCCATGGGTACAGAAACTTGACCAGACTGAGGCATGTAAAAACATGGATAAGGATATGGCATTGGGCTTTGAGGGACAAAGTATGCAGGAGATGATTGATGTTGTGAATGATGATCAGAACTGGTAGAATGTTGCCCTTTGGATTGTGAGCTATTGCTTGGAAAAGTCACAAAGGGTGCAGATGAGTTAGATCCAGATGATCTACACTCTCTAGCAAAATGTCCAAGTCTATGGCACTTGTGACATCTCAACTTACTCTTGTCAAAACCACCTTGGTTTTGCCAGAGAGACCAGGGATTTTCTACCTGTTCTTTTGTAAAACTTTTGAGATCTGATATTGATCAATGCCATTTGGCTCAGAATATCCATCTCTTCCAGATCATCATCAGCAATTCCTTTCAAATCATCCATCATAAAACACAATTATCAACATTAAAACCTGAGTTTCCCTCAACTCCAACAAAAGCATGATTTCCACTGTTTGAAGAGAAATCAATATGCTCATCATATGAACTTTCAGATGAAGCATATTCAGACTCATGACCAACCAGAGCAGTGTTACCTGGTACAAAGTCATCAGTGAGCTTTCCAGATGAAGATAGTTTCCTTTTCTGTTCTATCTCTCTCTCAAATGTTAAGAGTTTCCCATGAAGTTGGGTGAGAGATAGAGTATCCAGATTTGCACTAGAGCGTAGGACAATGGTGTAAGTGTCCCATCTCTCAGGCAGGGATCTGAGGAATCTGTTATTCATCTGGCTGTTTGTGTATTCATGTTGAACCATTTTAGCTCAGATATCAAACATGAAACCGCTCAAACTGTTGAGTCAATGTCTCACCCTTCCTATGAGAGAATGTCTCATATTGCTGGGCAAGGATTTCTCTGTTGTTTGCTAAGACCTCATCAGTTCCTCCAAATTGTTCCTTCAGAGCAACCCAGAGATCATAAGCAGTTTCATGATGCATAAGCCCAGAATAGATTTCATTAGGCAGTGCCATGGCCAGAATTCCATGGGCTTTAGCATCAATCTCAAACAGCTTTAAATCCTCATCAGAATATTGTTCCTTCTTCTTAGGAACCATCTCATTGGTTTCAGGATTACTCACCATAGGCTTGTATGGTCCATGAACCACAGACTTCCAACAACCTGAACTGTTAACAGACAGGTGATGGAGCATTCGGCGTTGCCATATGTTATACTCTCACTCCTAACAAGCATTGGAGGCTTAGTTGAGGAGCCAGTATTGTGAGGATCATTGATTGAAGTAGTCATTTTCACTAATTCAATCGAATTCAATGAGATTAAAATCAGTCTAGTTTAAAAACTCAACAACACAATTAGAAAACACAATTAGAATCTCAATTAATTAACCGGAAGCAACAGAAAATCAATCTCTATAATCAATTCTTGCAAAAATGCTAATTCGATCAACTTAGCTATCAAAAGAGCAGTTTCAATGATCAATTGTTAGATCGATCAATGATTAACCTGCTCTGATACCATTTGATAGGATCGGATCAATTAGATTTGAATTTTGCAGCGGAATATAACAAATAAGATCGAATTCAAGCAAGAAAAGTGATGAATATGCAAACACACAATAACAATTATAGAGAGAGAATATTTCTGTTAAAGGAATGTTTTCATTCACGCGTAATGCTTCGGTTAAAATACAACTAGGTCAACATCCCTTATATAGAGGAATGTGACGTCTGCTGATGTCACTTGATAGTGACATCTAACAGAATTATACAAACAACTGAAATAATGCAAACTACTGAAATGTTCTCAACAACTGATCACATCTCAGAGAATGCTAAGTACAAGAACATAAAACTACTGACTTAAAACTACTGAAACAATAAACTACTGAAAGTAAAATTACAAGTACTGAAAAGAAAAACCATCACAACTACTGAAGTTAACAACTTCAGCTGTTGTGACAACTACTGATCACTCTGGTCTTCAGTCTTTGTCTTCAGTACTTCACTTTCAGACTTTGTCTTCAGTTCTTTACTTTCAGACTTTGTCTTCAGACCTTTGTAATCAGCTGATGTCTTCAGCTGTTGTTATCTTCTTCAGCAGTTGTAATGTCTGTGGGACTTAGAGGTTTTTCTGATCAGGCTCATTGGTTCTTTTGGTCCAACATATATACCGTATACAAGTGGCCACTATTCTATGACTCGCAAGATATTGTACAAGCCCTCCAGTTCCAGAGCGTGATAAACTCTATTTTGCATTCGAGATACATGCCGGAGTTACAAGAGAGAAACATACAGAATTTGAGAGTCAATGAAGAATGTTAGACATGATTAAACTAGGTTCAAGGGGAGTTGTTGATACATATGTACCTAGTTTATGAGCTTAATGTTAATGTCTTTCTGTCTTACATATATGGAATGAATGAGTTAATGACATGACAATATGTGTTTTGATGCTTATATTTGTTTAATGTTTTATTGTTTATTGTGTCATAATGCATATTGAACTACTATATAGGTTGTGGTGTTTACACCTAGTTTTCTTATTCAGAATGTGGTTGAGAATGTGTTTTAAACTTAATCGTATGAAGTATTCATGCGAATGGACCATGCTAATGGACCATACGCATGAACACTTCATGCTAATGGACCAGTCGCACGACTGAACCAGGAGACTGGATCAGTCGCACGATTGCGACATAAGATTGGTTCAGTCGCCCGACTGAACCTTCAGTCGTGCGTATGGAACAATCGTATGATTCAGTCGCACGACTGAACCATACTAATGGTTCAGTTGCACGATTGACAAACCCTAACCTATAAATACCACTTAATTCGTGGAAAAACGTAACACTTGAAGAATTTCGACTCACAGACGTACCCTAGCCGTCCAGAGACTCCATAAAACTTGTTCCAACTTCATAGATCGCAGTTGATCGTGTTCTAATCGTTCATAACGTTTCTTTAATCTCTAGATTGATTGAAACTGCTTTCTCACTGATTGGATCGCCAATCAAATAGGATTCCGCACTATTTGATTAGGTATACACGCATTATCAGTTAGTAATCCGTCCGTACACGGTCCTAACAAATTCATCATAATTCCCAAACATCATACATAGTTTCTACTAATAGTAAGGTATGAACAATCACCAGATTTCATGATTTTTCTTGCACAATCCATGTATACCATCATTCAAACAATGTATCTAACATCATACAATCATCAAATCATGAATTCCATGAAGAAAAAGTTTATACTTTAGGCAATGTATGAACTACATGATCAGTTCTTGCATAATCAACATAATCCAACATTCAAACATCATAACTAACAACATATTATCATCTAACAATCATCAACTCAAACTTTTCATGCATAATTCGAATTAGATTCATCAAGAATCAAAAACTATGAAAAACTTGATAAAACTTACCTTTAAGTGTGTAGAAATCAAGAATTATGCTTGCTAACACCTTGGGACCATTTGAACTAGATTAAAATCGATTTGTATATGTGTGTTCTTGATTAATTTTGAAAGAATGGAGGTGTTTGGGAGGGGTTTCGGCCGAATGGGGGGTTTGGGGGCTAGGGTTGGGTTTTTGTTACACTTTACTTATTTAGAATTTCCCGTTTAAACCCTACTTTAATCCCTTTTTGTAAAAATTAATCTTTTTAACAGTTTTTAACAATTTTAACTACAAAATATAAGTATTATTAATCAACAATAATAATCATAAACATTTTTCAACTAATAATAACTCATGAAATATATATTACACGTAGTCACGTTATTGAGTAAAATTCACAAATAATACTTATAATACATAAATCACATAACCATGAACTAATAATCAATATTATTAATTAGATTATTATTTGTTTATCATAAGTAATTGTTATTAAGTCACCAATGTTCAACGACAACTAGTGTGTGCTCACGGCACGTGTATGCAAGACTTAACGGAACTAACGGAGTTTGGTAATGGAAAATTACCGGATGTCACAAAGTTCATTTGTATGAACAAAAGAAATCGAAGAAGAAGAGTATTATACTTTAGAACTCTTACCTTCATCTCATTGGAACGAATGGATGATCTCTACATAGATACCCATGTCGATTCAATGATCAAGTTTGCTAGCCCGTATGCATCATCAAATTTTCAAATCATTGGAACAAACAAATCTAGATTCAATGTCACCTATTCATAATCATTCTCATATAGTGTTTAACTATTCTCGGTTTTCTATTTAAACAATATAATTACCAGAATGAAAAAAAAAGCAACTAAACCAATGAACACAATCAAATATATATTGGTAATGATAAATAACATGCAATTCATAATAAAGTTTCAGACTTAATATTTTTTTAAATTTTACTTGGTTTAATATATTTAAACTGATTAGGGTTTCGAGAATCTTGCACAAGTGGCTCTAATATTATTATTAGAGTTTCATGATTACTTTTATAATTCCTTGTAGTAGCAGAAGAATAAAATCATGAATCATCTTTGATTAAACACAAAGATATCCCACAATACACTTTCAAGAACAAAAGAAACTAAAGAAAGAAAGAGTATTATAACTCAAAACTCTTACCTTGATCTTATTGGAATGAATGGATAATCATTACTAATGATATCCATATTAAATCAATGATCAAGTTTGCTTGCTCATACACAAATCACCAAGTACTTCCAAACACTAGAACAAATAATGCTATATGCCTCCTTTTATTCAAAATCGTTTGAAACCATAGGGGAATGGTGTTTTTGGTCTTAGGCGGCTAGGGTTCATTCTTCTCAATTGTTGTTTAATCGAGTAATGGAACCCTTATTATTAATTTCCCAAACCCTAATCCTTCCTTCGGGTTTCTAATTACTGAAATTCATAGGACAACTATAACCTAATAAGATTTGTAGTTTAATTAACAAGTCCAAACTAATGGAACCATCCCATACAACTTTTAACTTGTATGTATGTATGTGTGTGTACTAGAAGGGTGCCCGCGCATTAAATGGAGCGACATTTTACATCCGGGACGTGTTCATTATATTTTGTTATTTTTTTAGTATTTTTACAAAAGTCTATTATGTTTTACTAAGCTAAAATTCAAAACACTAAATAAACGGGTCCTGCATGACTAATTATACATTTATGCGTTAACTTATTATACCTCACAAAATAAAAATCTGTTCAGCAAAAAATTTACACCAAAACTTTTAAAAAATACAACAATTTGTAGTCTCAAAAAGTTTTTAAATGTGATAGGTTAAAATATATATTTGAAATCTTAAAACGAATTAAGGTATTTTGGTTTATGGGTAGATAATGTAAAATTTTATGCAAGTGTTAGTAAGTATAAGGTTATTATTTAACTAATTGTAAGGGATAATATATAAATAATATTATAAATACTATTTTACTCTCAAAAATGGTTGTATCTTATGCGTTGAATAAAATAATTGTTCTGAAACAATATACAGATCAGTTTAGCAAAAAATATACACCAAAACGTTTAAAAAAACACACGTTATAATTATAGTCTCAAAACGTTTTTACATATGATAGGTTAAAAGATATAGCTGAAATCTTAAAACAAATTAAGGTATTTTGGTTTATGGGTAGATAATATAAACTTTTATGCAAGTGTTAGTAAGTGTAAGGTTATTATGTAACTAATTGTAAGGGGTAATCTGTAGATAATGTTATAAATACTATTTTACCCTCAAAATTGGTTGTATGTTATGCGTTGAATAAAGTAATTGTTCTTAATTTTATGTTATCTTAAAATACCCATCCCATATGCTTTATATATAGTATAGGTATATACGTATGTATATTTAAAAACAAAATAAATTATTTATACAATTTTTGTTTAAATAAATAATACAACAATCTATAATTGAATATCTACTTATTATCAATTTCCAGCAAATAGCAATTAATATTGTCAAATAATCAAGGCCACAATATCAGTTCATGTAAATATGTCCTACACTTTAACATATTGTTTATATATGCCATTATCCCTTGCGTGACTATATAGGTTCTTACATCATTAGCAACATTGTCTTTTGTTGTTACTTGAGCATACCGATCCAACATTAGTGTTGATAACAAATATGATGAGGATAAAATTTGGTGGATGTCATTCCTATGGATGCATGTCACATGCTAGTCGACTGACAGTGGTTTTCTATTTATTTATCAAAGGTTAATGCATGACGAGTATTAAAATACGTATTCATTTACCCACCACAAAATACCTACCTTTAAGTACTCTCTGCCCTGCATGAGTATACCCCATTTAAGAACTTATTCTCGTTGGCATGGATGATAAGGAAGAGCCCACCCTAACCAAACAATATGCCTTAGCTCAACCAATACTAAAACTTCAATACCTCGACCCTCGTTTTGATGGTCTATTTAAAATCCTAAATATGTGAATGCTAATACCCATAAAGTGGATCTTCATGGTATCTTTGGCTTTTCATACAATTTTATGTCGTTGATCTCCGGCCGTATTTCAACCATGTTAAAGGCATTCCAAGTTTGAGGACAAATGTTTTTAAAGACGGGGCATATAGTAGAAACAACACACCCAATTCAATAGTACTCGATAATGTTTTACTCAACTTTTTTTTAACGAAAGAGGTAAGCAAAGAAAATTAGGCAATACCATTCAATCATACTCCCTACACCTAGTACAATTGGATTCATGCAACATGTAAAATGAGTTAGTTTATATATGCATGCATATGTCCTAGTTATGAAAGCTACCCATGATCCCATTTTTTTACTTCATATTGTTTTTCTTTCTTCTAATTATGTTATGTTTAGTTTTAATTATCTTTTCAGTTTTCTAAAAGGTAGGAGGGTAATTATCATCATGCATAAAACTTTACCGACAATTTCTCTTTGTAAATGTAAGAGGGTAAAAGTCTCATCGAATATTATTGATAAGTTTAGTTACATTATATACAGTTTATAATGAAACCCTAAAACCCTAAATGAGCCCGTGCGCAAAACACTAATAATAATCAATACACCCTATAATAATTTAGTTTAATACTCCCCAGCAGCCTGCGCAAAAGTAACCGTAAGCTAAGACTGGAAAACAAAAATATAAAACCAAAAATAACTAAATAAACATGCTTGATCGACTCGAATATCCAAACTATTGCCAACAAGTTAATATTATGCTTGAAGTTGTCATCCATATCCTGGTTGATTGTGCTATCCATAGTTCACTGGTTCTTAATTCTCGGAATGATAAGTTGATAACCGGCGGCCGTAGTTGTTGTGATGTATCGAGGCTAGCAGGCGAAGGTCTCTTAGATTCATAGGTCAAGATATGAAATTTGTATAAAGTTAAAAAGAAAGAACGCAAGCCGGTGACCGTGGTCAGTGGTGATCTATTAAATCCGTAGATCAAAAGATAAGATCCATAGATCTAACAAAGAATTAAAATCTAATCTAACTGTAGCTTGAGATCGGTGCTATGGACCGTGGTCCTTGGTGTGCCTAAAACACCGATAAATAGAAAAAAAAAGAAAAAAAGTGACCATTGCTAGTTAGGAGCCATACTCCAGAAAGAAACCAAAAGAATGACTATGAACAAACCACATGAATGGATAATAGGTTTGAATCTTCAACGGATAACAAAGCTTTATTCAACATAAATAAGAAAATAGAGAAGAAATGAAACAAAAAACAAAGGCGGGACAGGTCAACGATGACACACTGCCTTGTCTAGGGTTTAAACTCGATGATGTATAGAATCTGTATTTTTTTATGGTGGCGCAACGAAGAGAAAGAGGAGGGCTAGGATACCATTGAAGAAGGTTAGAAGGTAAAAGACTTATTGAATATTATTGATAAGTTTGGTTACATTATATAGATTTTACAATGAAATGTAACCTAAACGAGCCCGTAGGCTCAATCATAATAATAATCAATACTAAACACTATAATAATTTAGTCTAATATAAAGAACCCACTTGATGCTAACATAACAAAGATTATTTACACAAGATTCTCTAGTTTATTTTATAAGTTTTATAAGTAAGCATTTTCATTGCTAACTTGACTAGAGCAACATTGAGTGGTGAACTTTTGATACTAAAGTAAACCTGAGTGATAAGGTTATGTAAGGATTAATGAAAGGCTGATGCACCCAAAACAGACCAAGTCTTTCCTGCACCCATGTACTCAGTGCAAAGTAAAAGTTGCTTTGGAAGTTTTACACCCTGCATCATAAATATTCTAAGTGTAAAATCTTCTGAAGCCAAGACCAATATCTTCCAAATCCAAAAGTGAAGTCTTCCAAAACTTCAATGACAAAGTCTTCCGATGCCAATAGAGTGAAGACAGATTTCTTTCGAAGACTTTGCAGAACATGCTTTCTCTGATGTACTTTTCATAAAGCTGACCAACTTTTCGCTGCCACTCTGAAGACTCACCAACTTATACAAGTTGGTGAATGGTCCATGCCTTTTGTAACTGTACATTGAGGTATTGAGTCTTTAACTATCTACTTTATGTACTTTTATCCTTTTTCTAATATATTAGGATGTGATATATGACATGTAATAGTCACTAGTCAAAAGGCAGTTCTGCCTTTTTGACTCTACATTGATTTTGTTGTCTAGATCAATGCTTCCGGTTGGCCTTCAAAGTATGATCGGCTGTAGGATGTAGTATAAAGTATCTCAAGTCCTTATAACTTATTTCTTATGCTTTGTAACACATGTAATAGAACTTGAGAAGCAATATACTGCAATCTTGAAAACCAAATACTCTTGTTGTTGTTCTTAAGTTTTAGTCTCTAGTTTACTTGTGTTCATAGTATTATAAACAAAGTCCCGGTTCCCTATTTTATCTGTTAAGTGTTCTAAATACTCTCCTCATTGTGAGAGTAAGTGTATTGACCATCCCTTCAACGGTCATGCAATTGGTATCAGAGCATTACAGGCTCTTGATTGTAAGATCTGACCATCTTAGATCCCTTAGTCTCACAAAACACTTAACAACTCAAATGGAAGCTCTCACAAAGGCTGATCTGGAAACCGGAACCTTGACAAAATCCCCACTGATCACTCCTGAAGACTTTGATACTTGGTGTCAAAGAATGGAAGGCTTTATCAAGTCTCAAGACTTCAGGATGTGGGAATTTGTTGTCTCTAGGCCTCACATACCAAGCACCTCTTCAGCTGCTACTAGAGGTGGTATGATTCCAAAGAAGGTGGCTGACTATTCTGAAAAAGATAGAAAGAGAATAGACATAGATTAGAAAGCCATGATTGCCCTCCAAACTCCATCTACAAGGGCTTCAAGAAGTGCAAAGCTGCTAAGCAACTACAGGATGCATTGAAACTCATGTATGAGGGATCCACTAAAGCAAAGGAGAACAAGAAAGACCTTTTGAAGCAGTAGTTTGAGAACTTCACCTTCAAAGCAGGTGAAACCATGACTCAACAATATTTCAGGTATGTTGAGATTGTAGATACTCTAATGGATGTTGGAATAACTCTTGAAAATAGAGACATTGTAAGGAAGTTCATGTCCTCCCTTCCTGGATAAAGGACACATTATTATGTTGTTATCAAGAGAACTAAGAACCTTAAGACCTTACTCTTACAGAGTTGTATAGTATTCTTAGTGGATACCAGATGGAGATGAACATGCAAAATCCATCTGGTAACTCCGGCAATCAACTAAGTTCAGCCATTCATGTGGTTGAAAGGGACTACAGAGAACCACAACATCATCTTATCTACTATCCTGACAACTCACAAAACGGTCCTTTCATCACCTTCCCGGAGACACCAAGGGAGAGTTACACTCAAGGAGGTCCATTCCAAGAGACAAGCTCTTCACAAGCTTTTATGTCTGCTGATGAAAGTTCTAGCAACTTTCTCTTCACCCTTGAAGACCTTGACTGTATCCATCCAGATGATCTAGAGTACATGGAGATAGTTCAACAAATGGCTCTTATTACTCACAGAGCCCATAAGTTTTACAAGAGGATAGAGAGAAAGTTTTCAAGCAATGCATTCAGTGGAAAGTTTGGGCCGGACAAAAGCAAGGTGAAGTGTTACAACTGTAACCAAATGGGACACTTTGCTAGAGAGTGCAAGGAACCAAGGACAAATGGTGGCCAAGCGCAAACCAAACCAAACTACACTGACAGAGCCAACTAGAATGAGAAGCCAAAACAGCAAGCTCCAGTTGCTATTGAAGAAGGAGGCTTTGACTGGAGCTTTCAGGTGGAAGATGCATCTCCAAACCAAGCACTAATGGCTGACCATGATGAAGCCAAGGTATTGGAACATCTCTATACATCTAAATGTATTGCTAAAGTTAACAGATATAGGTCCTATAACTTAGAGATGAGATCCGATCTTGAGTCTTTAAAAATCTTAAAATCTAATTTCAAAGGAGTTGAAAATGATTATAAAATTAAAATAAAAGATCTAGAGAAAACCATTTCAACTCTTAAACATGAGCACACCAATTATAGGACTCAAATCAAAGATTTCATCACTAAGTTAACTGAATGCTTGGCCAAGCTTGTGATCACCAAAGCCAGGGCAGAAAAATGTGTTCTTGAAGAAGAGACCTTCAAGAAAATAATATCTTCATCCCTACATGCAAAAGTTTGTTATCAGAATAAGAAGGGACTGGGATCTACTAAGATAGCTCCTGCACATACAATCGTATCTATAAGATCTCCTAGATGTGGAATTTATGAATAGTGAAGAAGAACATCCTAAGAAGGGTCACTATTCTCCTGAGGCGAAAAAGAAAGTTGGGTTGACCTAGTCTAAAAGGAAGAACTTGATCAGGAAGGACAAAAGAAAGTCCGAGAAAGTCCAAGAAGGCTTAAGAGATCAAGGCCGTATTTAACTCCATGCAGAAACTAGTTTTTATATCTACAGGTTTTGAAGTGGTTAAGATTGAAGACTCAAACTTGAACTCTAGTACCAGGAGTTCTAGTTTATGTCTAAATCATCTCAGCATCATGAAGAAGGCTGATCAGTTGTGTAACACTGCTACACAACCAGAACCATCCAATTCTAAAGGTAGTTTTCACCATAAAAGAATTGCCACATCATCTCTAAAGATGAAGATGGAGAAGGAAAGTGATCAAGTTCAGTTTTGTTCCCAAAGGAAGACTCTCAGAAGGAAGAAAATGGACTGTATCATGTGTGGTAGTACTTATCATTTTGCAATGGATTGCCTCTACAATCTTAAAGTATTGTCCACATGATCAAGAAAGAAACTTCTGAGATGTTGGAGAAAAATAAAGCTTCAGAAGAAAACTCTTTTCTTTTCGGAAGCTCCAAAATGAAGAAGAAGGAAGTGAAAACTTGCCTTCGGAAGAAAACTTGGTCTCGGAAGAAAGGAATACTTCCGAAGTACTGAAGCCTGCTGTAGTGATAGCAAGATCTTCCGAAGGTCCAGTCTCCAAAACTTTTGAAGTTGTCAGAACTTCTGAAGTATTGAAGGTCAAGTCTAAGCTTCCAAAGGTGAGTGAAAGACAAACAAAGACCATGTGACTGAAAGTTCTTCATCAACATTAGCAAATGATCCTCCAAATTTGACTATAGGATCAATTACTATTGCATTGTCTTCAACTTCTTTTGATAAGCCTAAGACCAACAAGACTTGGGTTTCCAAATGTAACTAACCATCTTTTTATGCAGGAGCAGTACAAGATAAGCAAGAATATATGGATAATTGATAGTGGTTGTTCTAGGAACATGACAGGCAATGGGTCACTACTCCAGAAATTTGAGAAAATTGATGGAGGACCGGTTGCTTTTGGAGGGGATGCTGGAGGTTACATTACTGGAAGGGACAAGGTCACAAATGGTAAGCTTAACATTGAAAAGGTAAACTTTGTCAAGGAGCTTGGATACAATCTTCTAAGTGTATCTCAATTTTGTGATCAGAGACATAACATGATGTTCACTGAGCATGAGTGCATTGTTCTCAAGCCTGGGGTGGTTATTCCTCAAGAGCATATCCTGCTCAAAGCCTCAGGAGAGGGAACATGTACAAGATGGATTTGCAAGAAACATCTCCCTCATGAGAAGTTTCATGCTTTCTATCTAAAGCAAATAGTGATGAATCTTTTCTATGTCATAAAAGAATGTGCCATGTAAACTTTAAGAACATGAATAAACAAATAAGAATGATTTGGTAACTAGAATGCCAAAGAAAGAATTTACAAGTGATGATCACTGTGTTGCATGCCTCAAAGGGAAGCAACACGAAGTATCTCACGAGCCAAAGAAAAGAAACTCTATCACTACTCCCCTACACTTGTTACATATGGATCTCTTTGGCCCTACCAGTGTAATGAGTCTAGGAAGGACCTTATACTATTTAGTGATCACATATGACTTTACAAGGTTCACTTGGGTCTTCTTCCCTTAGAACTAAGGTTGAGACTCCTAAGATCTTGAAAAGTTTCATCTTAAAGATGGAGTATCAATATGATCACAAGGTCAAGACCATAAGATGTGATCAAGGAACTGAATTCAAGAACCAAATCCTTGATACATTTTGTGATGAAAAGGGTATTTCAAGACAATATAGTGCTCACAGGACTCCTCAACAAAATGGTGTTGCTGAGAGGAGAAACATAACACTAATTGAAGCTGCAAGAACTAAGTTGTTTGAATCTAAACTGCCTATCACCTTCTCGGCTGAAGCAGTAAACAATGCTTGCTATGTGCAAAATAGAGTTTTAGTTGTCAAGACTCATGGTAAGACTCCTTATGAACTTTGGCACAAGAGAAAACCTTTCATTGGTTTTCTCAGGTCATTTGGATGTCCTTGCACCATTTGGATGTCCTTGCACCATCTTGAATACCAAAGACCAAATAGCCAAATTTTCCAAGAAATCAGATGATGAACATTTTATTGGATACTCCTCTCAAGCTAAGGCTTATAGAGTATACAATCTCAAAACTAGAGTAGTTGAGGAGTCAGCCAATCTGACTTTCAATGAGCACACTCCCAATGTGAAAGGTTCTGGTCCTGATTGGCTATTTGATCTTGATTTAGTTACCAACTGTTTTAACAAATCTTATGAGAATGTTTCAGGTTCCATAGATATCTTATCAGCAGGTGATCCTGATCCAATATTTGAGCTGAGAAGACCATCAAATCACACTATTTCAGCTCCAGTAGTAACTAACCCTACAGATGGAGTTCCAATTAGCACAACCATGTCAAATTCAGCTGATACATCTGAGGTGCCATCAAATTCTAGCTTAGAGGCGCAACACTCAAATAAAGGAGCTTCAAATGTTGAAGGAAATGTCGGTGGCGACAGTGATCAAGAGTTTCTTGATGCTGATAACCACTCGATTGAAGACAACATAAATGATGTCACACACTCATTGGATTAAGTCTCTAATTTAGATAAATGAAGACAACATAAATGATGTGATAGGAGAAACTTCAATGCCTGATTTTAATTTCTCTAATTTAGATCTCTCAAAGCAACTTGTTATGACCCTCAACTTAGGATCCACAAGTCTCACCCTATCACAAATATCATTGCAGATGTTGACACAAGGGTAAGAACAAAAGGACAAACCCATGATGCAAATGTTTTCTTCACTCTTGTTTCTTTTCGTAGATAGAGCCAAAGAAAGTTTATGAGGCTTTAAAGGATGGAAGTTGGGTTGAAGCTATGCAGGAGGAGTTGCTTCAAATCAACAGGCAAAAGGTTTGGAACCTATTTCATCTTCCTCAAGGGAAAACTACCATAGGAACCAAATGGGTATTCAAGAACAAGAAGGACGATAGAAGACTTGTCATCAAAAACAAGGCAAGTCTAGTTGCCCAAGGGTACACACAAGAAGAAGAAATTGACGATACTAATGTCTTTGCTCCTATAGCAAGACTTGAAGCTGTTAGAATATTCCTAGCTTTTTCTACATCCAAGGATTTCAAGTTCTACCAGCTTGATATCAAGTGTGCTTTTCTAAATGAGTGATTGATGAAGAGGTGTATGTTAAACAACCACCTGGATTTGCAGATCCTGATAGTCTTGATTATGTCTGCAAGCTTGATAAAACTCTTTTGGGCTACACCAAGCTCAAAGAAAGTGGTATGAGACTCTATCTCAGTATCTCTATCAACATGGTTACAAAAGAGGAAGTATACATGGAACTCTCTTCATCAAAAGAATAGGAAATGACTAAATGCTAGTTCAAGTATATGTAGATGATATTATCTTTAGGTCAACCAATCCAAAGCTCTGCAAAGACTTTAAGAAGCTGATGAAGAATAGATTTGAAATGAGTGCAACGGGAGAACTCAATTTCATTCTAGGAATTCAAGTGAAGCAAGTTGACAATGGCATCTTCATAAGTCAGTCAAAGTATGTACAAGACATACCTACAAGATTCAACATGACTGACTGTAAGGTAGCTAAGACACCCATAGCAAGAAACCACTCCCTTGGAGCTGAGCTTGAGGGGAGTGTGTAGATGAACATCTTTACCGGGCTATGATTGGGTCTCTTATGTACCTCATAGCTAGCAGGCCTGATATCATGTTTGCCACATGTATTTGTGCAAAATATCAAGCCAACCCTAAGATGTCACACCTAGTCACCGTCAAGAGGATTTTAAGATATCTAAAAGGTGTTGCTACATTAGGCCTTTGGTATCCAAAGAATTCTGACTTCAATCCGTATGAATACACATATAGTGACTATGGTGGCTGCAATATGACTACAAAGTCTACATCTGGGGGCTATCAATTCCTTGGTGGAAGGATTGTCTCATGGCAATGCAAGAAACAATCATGTGTGTCTGCATCAACTGCTGAAGGTGAATACATTGTTGTTGCTAGTTGTGTGCTCAAGTGCTTTGGATTCAAAATCAAATGTTAGACTATGGATTCAACTTTAAAGAGACTCCTATCCATATAGACAACAATAGTCTATCTCTATCATAGAGAATCTTGTGTAGCACTCAAGGACAAAACACATCAACATCAGGTATCCTCTAATTAGAGATAACTTTGAAAAAGGATTAATCAAACTAGTCAAAGTTAACACAAATGAACAATATATCGATCTGTTCACCAAAGCTTTTGATGAACAAAGATTTAAATATCTTATATCAGTTATTGGATGATTAACTTTGAGTAGAGTTTCTTTAAACTAAATTCATATTATTTCTAAAAAGCGGTGTGTCCTAAGTTGTCTATTTCATCACCTTCATAAGCCCTTGTTTACTTTGGAAGAAAAATCTTTTAAAATTTTATCTCTTAGATTATTTAGAATTTTGAAAACTTTTTACTTCAAAAGATATCTCTTTACCTTTGGAAGAAAAATATGTCATCCAAAACAAATAACTACTTATTTCAACTTACCTTCGGAAGAAAATTTTCAAATATCTTCTGAAGCATAAATGAATATAAGTACTTATGTTTTTGAAGAACAATTTTCATTCGAAAGAAAATTTAAGTCTCGCAAGATTTTATTCCTCTTAGAATAAAATTTCCAAGTCTAAATATCTCCCAAAGCAAAATTCCTTATAATCTCTGAAATTTCTTCTGAAGTCATTTTAGCTTCGGAAGATTTTTATCAAAACTTCCGAAGACAAACTACCTTCGGAAGATTTTCGACTTCCAAGAAAACTACCTTTTTTAGGCACTTTTTCAGTGGTGGGACCGACAACCGGATTTCAAAGTTTATCTTCTTTCATTAACTTTGTCTCAAATCCATTTCATATAAATATACCCAATGATTCCCCCCTCTTTCACTTTTTTCTACATCTGCAAATTCCTCTTAACCTAAATTCACCCACAACCGCCTTTGTTCTTATCTTCCTTCACCATTAAGCTTTCTCAAATGGCCAACCTCAACCATATAAACAATCCTAATTTCTCCATGCAACTCCACAAGCAACACAATCAGGTTGTTCTGTTGGACTCTAAGAAAGATTCTAGTTTCTTAGAGGTCTGTCGTTTTCTGGCTCTTTCTAACTATTTCACCTCCCTTACCATTGATCCTCCAGTCTATAAGGATCAACTTTTGGAATTTTGAAAGCCTTGTCAAGTGGTCATCATGGAGGGGGAGAAGGCACTATCTGCCACAGTGCAGGGGAGGACAATCTTCATCACTCCATCCATCATCAACACCCATCTTCAGCTGGATGATGTAGAAAGTGAATTGTCCTTTCCAAAGAAAGTTGCCAATCATTCCTTTGAGTAGATAGGCTATGAGGGAGATTTCTCTGTAAAGACCTTCAGGAAAGGGAAGGTCTCATCCCAGTGGGAGTACCTGCTTTATGTGGTCATCCACAGCTTATCCAACAAGCATGGGAGATGGGACCAGATTCTTAAAGATCTCTTCTTCATAGTACATGGAATGGTCTAGGGGGTCAAGTTCAGGTACTCACAGTTTGTGTATACCAATTTGCTTGCTAACTTAGACTCCTTAGAGTATTATATGTTTTCTAGATATGTTCAACATATTCTCAACTGTGAACTGGGCTCACAGTTGAGGGAAACAGGTAATATTCTTAAATTAAGACTGATGAAGCTTGGCATCTTTAAGACCAAGAAGAAGTCAACTGTTGGCTTCTCTGGGTTAGAAACAACCCTTGTCCCAAAAATGTTAGAGCTCATTGCTCAAGGTGACAACCTAGTAGCACAAGCTAGTGTTGAACCCATACCTTCTACTTCTCAATCACCTAAACAACGAAAATACTCCTCACCTACCAAAGAAAATCCAAACGAACCCCTGCTCAAGTTATTGAGCTTGTGCAGGCCCCCATATCACAACCCACACAGGAGGAAGTGGACACTGGAGCTCCCGCTTCTCCTTAGGCAAACCACTCCAATCTTATCAAAAATTAGTGCTGAGGTTCCTCATGCTCAACCTGATGAGCTCATTACCCAAGCAACCTTAAGCCTTCACTTAGAGTCTCAAAACTCTAGTGAACAACCTTCAAGGGATAATTACCATCCTTAGCCTCTTGATCTAAACCAGCCAATACCCAACCTAGAATTCTTTGATGATGAAGACATGGGATTCAGTGAGTACCATAAGTCTCTCTACTCCTCCCCTACTCAAAGAGAGATGAGTCCTCCTGCTTCTCCCTTGTCTAACCCACATCATTCAACCATTTCTAAGGTGGACCTCCATGAACCTATTTAGGAGTTCCATATGGAAGAGGTTCTCACTTATGCAAGCGATTACATCATTAGGATCTCAACCATGGCAACTCAGCCCATTAACACTTCACTTGAAGTTGTTAGTGAGCAGGGGAAATCTAGCAGCCAAGAACACCATGCTGGTGGTGAGAGAGGGATCTGGTCCAATTCTCTCATCCCCCCATGATTCTTCTAATGAAGATAAGGGGAACATAAGACTAAAGGTGAAGAAATTATCAAAAACATGCTCATATTTAGTGTTTAAGGTTAGGCACTTGGAATCTCAGGTGACTACCTTACAAAACAGGGTCCATGATCAGCAACTTGAGATATCTTATCTCAAGGAGAAACTAGCTAGGAGACCTTTATGGAGAGCTCATCCAGGAACACAAGAACCTGTGGATATGATAGACCTAACTTCTGGCTCACCTATACAAGCGGGTGATGCTACCAAAAAAGGGGAGAAAGTCTCAGCAATCACATAACCTGGAAGTTCTTCACAGAGTATGGACATTGAGGACTCACCATCCTCACTTACAGTTATCCATACTTAATAACCTCCTCAAGTTCACATTGATGTGGACTCACTCATTTAGAGTTTATTTGAGGAGGGAATTCCAAGGCAATGCCATCTCCACCCCAAAGAGCTTCAAATTACATAATTGGATGGAGGTATGATGCTGATAGAAGAGCCCTCATACATCAAAGAGTTCAAGGGCAGCAAGAGATCTTCAACTTTCAGACCTTGAACTACTATGAAGGTCTTGATCTAGTCAACATGCCACTTGCCAACCCAAGTCAACTTAGGCAAGCTGGCAGAATGGCTTAAAGAATTCAAGACTGGATTGCTGAAGTGTTCAAAGCAAGGAGACAAATGCGAGCAGGCAATGTCATTGGTCAACTAGATGTTGAGGTGGACCCTAAAATTAGCTTCAAAGAGAAAACCTTGATTGAAGGCCCAGTGATAGAACCTGTGAGCACTGTCACAGAACCAGCAACTTCAGCATCCTAATCCCTCAGTGAAACACCTGCTAGTGAAGGTGTATCACAGTCTCTCTTTGGCCAGAGTTCGGATGCTACACCGGGCAAGGAAGGCCAAAGCTCTCTCCACCCAGAGTCACAAAAGTCAGTGGGTGACAAAGAGGAAAGGATAATGACTCTTGAGAAGATTAAGGAGGAGGAGAGAGAGGAAGAGGAAGGTAAGGGGAGAAAGTTCCATTGGGTCTTCAGGCTTCATGGAAGCTGCAATCAGGGCTGCTCCCAGACCAAACACTTAGAATGATGAGTTAAGGGCAATTAGGATTAACTACTTGTAACTAGGAACTATGATATAGATGAGATCATCTCTCTCCCCTTAGATGAATTGAATGAACTAGCAGACATGGAAGTATCTAAGGAGAGGAAGGATGAAGAGGATGCGATTTTACTCCACAAGATCAAGGAAGAAAGAAGGCAGAAAAGGCTGTACAAACATGCTCCTACCCTCTCCCTAGTTCAAGAAAGTCCTTAAGAAGAGGTTGTGGAAACTGAACAACCATAGGTAGATAAGGAAGCTGACAAACAAAACATAATCAACTACCTGAGTGCCACAGGTCTCTATCAGACAGCTATACTTCTTCCCCTATCACATGAATACATTGAGTTTGAATACCTCAAGTAGCTTGAGCTACAAGTTCAAAAGGAACAAAAAACTGCAAAGAGGAAGATGAGGGAAGAAGCAGTAAAGTCAAGAACCATCATCCAAAAGAGTCAAAAGAAGTCTGCTGATAGGCAGAGGATGATGAGCTTCTTGAAGCTGTATGGATTCTCAGGAAGGAACTTGGCCCAATGTCTCTATCCACCATGGATGAGCATATTAGGGTGATCAAGAAGAAGATCAAGAGAGGATAGCTTTTTGACTTACACTCCTCATCAAGTCAAGCCCCTCCAGAAGCGGAGGTTAAGGTTGAACACTTTGAGACAACACAACCTGGACCTCCTGCTGAACCTCAGCAAGCTTCATCTTCTGATCAATAGCATGGTTCAACTCCCTCTCCTTCTGAACCTGCGAGGGAGGAGAACACAACTGAGAAGGACAAAACAGAACAACCTAGTGCTGAAGGCCAGTCCTCTCAGTTGAAAAAGAAGAAAAGGATGGCCACAAAGTCTGTATCAAAGAAGAAATCAAAGGCATCCACTTCCAAACCTCAAGATGAGTTAGAGCATCCTGAGGATGTGCAAGAAGAGGCTACTCAACTCACTCCAACTCAAGTAGAGCCTCTTGCATTATGAAGAGTCATCTTGTCCTGGACCTTCCAAACCTCAAGATGAGTCAGAGCATCCTGGTATGTCATAAGAGAACAAGGTGGTCAAGATGTCTACTTCTGGAAAGACATGCTTAATCTACCTTTGAATGATCTCTTTGACATGAGAAGGTGCAGGACCGGTGAAAGGTATGCACTTACAACATAACAACACAATGAGGAGAGTTTCTTAGAACACTTAACAGATCAAATAGGGAACTGGTTAACTTGTTAATGAAAGATGCTAAGAACACAAGTAAAAGTAAGACAGAACAAGATTGCAAAACAACACAAGTATTTGGTTTTCAAGAATGTTGTATATTGCTTCTCAAGTTCTATTACAAGTTACAAAGCATCGATAAAAAGTTACAAGTACTTGGGATACTTTATACTACATCCTACAACCGGCCATACTTTGAAGGCCAGCTGGATACAATTGACTAGACAACTACAAAATCAAATGTAGAGTCAAAAGGCATATCTGCCTTTTGACTTGTGACTATAACATGCCATAGCTCACATCCTAATATATTACAAAAAGGATAAAAGTACATAAAGTAGAAAGCATGGACTCAAAACCTTAATGTATAGTTACCAAAAGCATGGACCTTTCACCAACTCATGTAAGTTGGTGACTTTACAGAGCAACAATGGAAATGTGGTCCAGCTTTATGGTAAAGTACATCAGATAAAGGCATGTCTCTAAAAGTCTTCGGAAGAAATCTGTCTTCACTCTTTGGCTTCGGAAGACTTTGTCTTTGAAGCTTCGGAAGACTTCACTTTTGGCTTCGGAAGATGTTGGTCTTGGCTTCAGAAGATTTTACACTTGGAATATTTCTAGTGCATGGTGTAAAACTTCCGAAGCATTTCTACTTCTGTTCTTTAGTGCATGCTTGCAACTTTGGATGTTTTGGCTGCATCAGACTTATAGGAATCCTTACAAACTCCCCCTAGGCTGATGCTACCAAAACACTTAGAAGATCTTCAGATGTTTGTAGTCTTCAGCACAATGATGACCATACCCTTCTTCATCAGATGGTCAGGATCATTCAGACTCTCATAATATCTTCTCATCTCAAAGAGATCATGCAAAGGTAAGTTGATTATGTCTTGCCATGTATAGACATTCTCAACACCTTGATCTCTGATCACATGCCATCTCTTTGGATTAATAGTGAAGGTCCAGGATAAGATGGGTGTCTCAGCTGCAAGAGGAGCCACTTGAATTGGAGTTGATTGGGCAGCCTCTTCATGCAGTTTCTTAGGTTGATCTGACTCAGTCTGAGGTGTAGAGGTAGATGATTCAGGCTTCTTCTTCTTAGACTTTGGTTTGGAAGCCATCCTCTTCTTCCTCTTAGAAAAATTTAAATGAGAGGACTGGTCTCCAGCACCTTGTTGATTATCCTTGTCATTCTCAGTTGGGTGTTCCTCCCTCACAGGTTCAGAAAGAGAGCGAGTTTGACCTTGTTATGGATCAGAAGATCAAGCTTGCTGAGGCTCAGCAGGAGGTCCAGGTTGTGTTGTCTCAGGTTATTCAACCTTAACCTCCACTTCAGGTGGGATTTGACTTGGAGGAGAGTATAAGTCAATCAGCTCTCCACTCTTGATCTTCTGCTTGATTACCCTGATATGCTCATCAATTGTGGATAGAGACATAGGGCCAAGTCTCCTTCCGGAGAATCCATACAGCTTCAAGAAGCTCATCATCCTTTGTCTGTCAGCAGACTTCTTCATACTCTTTTGGATGATAGCTCTTGACTTTGCAGCATCTTCCCTCATCTTTCTTTTTGTTGCTTTTTCTTCTTTGAGCACTTGAAGTTCAAGCTGTTTGAGATACTTAAACTCAATGTACTCAAAGGACAAGGGAAGAAGTGCAGATGCCTGGTAGAGACCTGTGGCACTCAAGTAGTTGATCATGTTTTGCCTATCTGTTTCCTTGTCTACCTGATGTTCTTGTGTAGCTGCCACATCCTCTTGCACATGACTTTCTTGAACTGGGGAGAGAGTTGGAGCATGCTTGTATAATCTTTTCTGTCTCTTCTCCACTTTGAATTGGAGAAGTAATCTTGCATCCTCTGCTTCCTTCATCTCTCTTGACACTTCCATGTCAGCCAGTTTATTTAATTGCTCTAAGGGGAGAGATATAATCTCATCTATGTCATAGTTCCTCGTCTGCAGGTAAGTAATCCTGACTGCCCTCAATTCATCTTCTTGAGTGTTTGGTCTGGGGGCAGCCCTGATTGCAGCTTGCATAAAGCCTGAAGACCCAGAGGAACT
Source organism: Flaveria ramosissima (assembly GCA_025215565.1). Classification (NCBI taxonomy): domain Eukaryota; kingdom Viridiplantae; phylum Streptophyta; class Magnoliopsida; order Asterales; family Asteraceae; genus Flaveria; species Flaveria ramosissima. The sequence continues at coordinate 9,752,046 of CM046045.1, forward strand.
TTCTACCCTTAGCTTCCTCTTCCTCTCTCTCTCCTCCTCCTCAATCTCCTCAGGAGTCAAAATCCTTTTCCCTTTGTCACCCACAGACCTTTGTGACTCAGGGTAGAGAGAGGTTTGGCCTTCATTGCTTGTTGTAGCATCCAAGCTCTGGCTAGAGAGAGGTTGTGAGACACCTTCACCGGCAAGTGTTTCACTGAAGGAATGAATTTCTGAATCAGTTGTTGGTGTGACAGGGTTCTCAGGCTCTATCACTGGGCCTTCAGCCAAGGTTTTCCCTTTGAAGCTAATCTCAGGGTCTGCCTCAGCATCCAGTTGACCAATGACATTACCTGATTGCCTTTGTCTCCTTCGAAGGCTGAACTCTTCAGTAATTTTGTCTTGAATCCTGAGTGCTAATCTGTTAGCTTGTCTTGATTTACTTGGGTTGACAAGTGGCATGTTGATCAGGTCAAGACCTTCACAGTAGTCCAAAGTCTGAAAATTGAACACTTCTTGCTACCCTTGAACTCTGTGAAGAATGAGGGCTCTTCTATCAGCATCATACCTCCACCCAATAATGTAGTTTGAAGTTCCTTGAGGTGGAGATGACACAGCCCTTGGAATGCCTTCCTCAAAGAGACTCCTAATGACAGAGTCTATAATGTCCACATTAATGTGAACTTGAGGAAGTTGCTGAGCATGCACAGTTGCAAGTGAGGATGGTGAATCCTCAATGTCCATACTCCTTGAAGAACTCCCATGTTCTGTGACTGTAATGACTTTCTCCTCCTTTTTGGTAGCATCACCCTCTTGCATAGGTGAGCTAGAGGTTAGGTCAATCACATTCACAGGTTGTTGTGTTCCTGGTTGAGCTCTTCTTAAAGGTCTGCCAGCTAGTTTTTCCCTGAGATAAGATATCTTAAGTTGCTGATCATTGACCCTATTATGCAGGGTAGTCACCTGAGATTCAAGGTGACTAACCTTAGAGACTAAATAGGAGCATGTTTTTGACAGTTTTTGCACCTTTAGTCTCAGATTCCCCTCTTCTTCATCAGAAGAATAATTGGGGGATAAGATGATTGGACCAAAGTCCTCTCTCTCACCACCAGCCTTAGGTTCTTGGCTGCTGGATTTCCTCTGCACATTGACATCCTTAGTTGAGGTGTCAATGGGCTGAGTTGCCATGGTTGAGGTCTTAATGATGTAATCACTTGCAGAAGTGAGAGCATCTTCCATATGGATAACCTAAACAGGTTCAGAAGTATCCACCTCAGTTATGGATGACTGATGTGGGCTAGACAAAGGAGACTCAGGAGTACTCATCTCTCTTTGAGTAGGGGAAGAGTAGAGAGACTCATGGTACCCACTGAAACCTAAGTCTTCATCAGTATAGAATGAGAGGTTTGAAATGGGTTGATTTAAGTCTAATGGCTGGGGATGGTAACTGTCCCCTGAAGGTTGTTCACTTGAGTGTTGAGACTCAGAATGAAGGCTTAAGGTAGTTGGACTTGTGAGCTCATCAGGGTGAGCATGAGGAACCTCAGCCCTGATTGTTGAAGAGGTGGAGTAGTTTGATAGAGCTAAGAAACGGCAAATCTCTGAGAAACTTTCATCTTTCTCAGAGCTTAACAGAGCAACTTGGTTATGTTGCCTGTGTAGTTGCATGGAGAAATCTGGGTTGTTTCTAAGGTTTAGGTTGGCCATTTTAGAAGCTTAAGGATGAATAAAGATGAAGAACAAAAGGCGGTTTGGGAGAATTTAGGTTTAAGAAATAGTGTAGTTGAGGAAGATAGTGTAAGAGGGGGGAACCGTTGGGCATTTATGTGAAAAGGATTTGAGACAAAGTTAATGAAAGAGGATAAACTTTGAAATCCGGATGTCAGTCCCACCTTTGAAAAGTAGTTTACTTTTGCCCAAAAATTAGTTTTCTTGGAAGTCGAGACATCTTCCAAAGGTTATTTGCTTCGGAAGTTCTGAAGAAAAAGCTTCCGAAGGCAAATTGGCTTCGGAAGAGATATCAAAGGTTTTTGAGAATTTTGCTTCGAAAGAGAATTTTACACTCAGAGATTTTTATTCTAATAAGAATAAATACTTCCAAAGGTAAGTTGCTTTCGGAAGAAACTTGTTCTTTGAAAACATACAAAGTACTTAAGTTGATTTTAAGCATCGGAAGATATTTCAGAAATTTCTTCCGAAGGTAAAATCACTGAAGCAATTATTTGTTTATTAAGACATAAACTTCTTCCGAAGGTAATTTTGAATCTTTCGAAGAGATCAAGATTTTCAAAAATCTAAGAAAAGTCTTTTGAAAAGATTTTCTTCCAAAGAAAACAAGGGCTTATAAAGATGATATAATAGACAACTTAGGACACACAGGTTTTAGAAATAAATATGATTAAGTTTTAAGAAAAGCTATACAAAGTTCATCATCCCAATAGCTGATACAAGATATTTAAATCTCTGCTCATCAAAAGCTTTGGTGAACAGATCAGCATATTGTTCATTTGTGTTAACTTTGACTAGTTTGATTAATCCCTTTTCAAAGTTATCTCTAATCAAATAATACCTGATATTAATATGCTTTGTCATTGAGTGCTGCACAGGATTCTCTGTGATGGAGATAGCACTATTGTTGTCTATGTGGATGGGAGTCTCTTTAAAGTTAAATCAAAGTCCAGCATCTGATTTTGAATCCAAAGCACTTGAGCACAGCAACTTGCAGCAGCAATGTATTCAGCCTCAGCAGTTGATGCAGACACACAGGATTGTTTCTTGCATTGCCAGGAGACTACTCTTCCACCAAGAAATGGACATCCCCCTGATGTAGACTTTGCAGTCATGTTGCAACCACCATAGTCACTATCTGTATAAACATACAGATTAAAGTCAGAATTCTTTGGATACCAAAGGCCAAGTGATGGAGCACCTTTGAGATATCTTAAAATTCTTTTGACAGTGACCAGGTGTGACATCTTGGGGTTGGCTTGATATCTTGCACAAATGCATGTAGCAAACATGATATCTGGCCTCCTAACTGTGAGGTACATAAGAGACCCAATCATTGCCCTATAAAGATGTTCATCAACACACTCCCCTTCAAGATCAGGTCCAAGGGAGTGATTTCTGGCTATGGGTGTCTTAGCAACCTTACAATCAGTCATGTTAAACTTTTTAAGTATGTCCTGTACATACTTTGACTGACTTATGAAGATGCCATTGTCAACTTGCTTCACTTGAATTCCTAGAAAGAAATTGAGTTCCCCCATGGCATTCATTTCAAACATGTCCTTCATCAGCTTCTCAAAGTCTTTGCAGAGCTTTGGATTAGTTGACCCAAAGATAATGTCATCTACATATAATTGAACTAGCATTATGTCATTTCCTGTTCCTTTGATGAAGAGAGTTCTATCTATAGTACCTCTTTTGTAGCCATGTTGACAGAGATACTGAGATAGAGTCTCATACCACTTTCTTGGTGCTTGGTGCAGCCCATAAAGAGCTTTATCAAGCCTGCAGACATAATCAGGATGATCAGAATCTGGAAACCCAGGTGGTTGTCTGACATACACCTCTTCATCAATCACCCCATAAAGAAAAGCACACTTGACATCAAGTTGGTAGACCTTGAAATTCTTGGATGCAGCAAAAGCTAGGAATATTCGAACAGCTTCAAGTCTTGCCACAGGAGCAAAAACATCTGTGTAGTCAATTCCTTCTTCTTGAGTATATCCTTGAACAACTAGTTTTGCTTTGTTTTTGATGACAAGTCCTCTATCATCCTTCTTGTTCCTAAAAACCCATTTGGTTCCTATGGTAGTCTTTCCTTGAGGAAGAGGACATAGGTTCCAAACCTTTTGCCTTTTGAATTGAAGCAACTCCTCTTGCATAGCTTCAACCCAACTTCTATCCTTTAAAGACTCATCAATTTTCTTTGGCTCTATCTGGGACAAGAAACAAGAGTGAAGACAAACATTTGCTTCATGGGTTTGTCCTCTTGTTCTCACCCCTGAATCAACCTCTCCAATGATGTTTATGGTAGGATGAGACTTGTGGATCCTTAGCTGAGGGATCATAGCAAGTTGCTTAGACAAATCTAGATTTGAAAATTTTTGATCTGGCAAAGAAGATTCACCATCCACATCACCACACTTATCAAGATTGACTTGATCCAATGAGTGTGTGACATCATTGATGTTGTCTTCAATGCAGTGGTTATCAGCATCAAGAAATTCTTGATCACTTTCACCATCACCATTTTTTCCAACATTTGAAGCTCCTTCTTCTAAGTTTTGTGCCTCTAAGCTGGAATTTGAAGGCACCCCAGAAGCATCAGCAGGATTTGTCATTGATGTGCTGGTAGAAGCTTCATTTGCAAAAATAGTTACCACTGGAGCTGAAGATATGTAACTTGAAGGTCTTCTGAGCTCAAATCTTGGGTCAGGATCACCTGTTGGTAATATGTCTGTAGATCCTGAAACATTTTCACAAGATTTGTTAAAACAGTTGGTAACTAAATCAAGATCAAATAGTCAATCCGGACCAGAATCTTTCACACTGGGAGTGTGCTCATTGAAAGTCACATTGGCTGACTCCTCAACTTCTCTAGTTCTGAGATTGTATACTCTATAAGCTTTAGCTTGAGAAAAGTATCCAATAAAGTGTCCATCATCTGATTTCTCAGCAAACTTGGTAATTTGATCCTTGGTATTCAAGATGGTACAAGGACATCCAAATGACCTGAGAAAACCAATGAAAGGTTTTCTCTTGTGCCAAAGTTCATAAGGAGTCTTACCATGTGTCTTAACCACTTAAACTCTGTTTTGCACATAGCAGGCAATGTTCACTGCCTCTGCCCAGAAGGTGATGGGCAGTTTAGAGTCAGACAACATAGTTCTTGCAGCTTCAATTAGTGTCCTGTTTCTCCTTTCAGCAACACCATTTTGCTGAGGAGTCCTGGGAGCACTATATTGTCTTGTAATACCTTTTTCATTACAAAATGTATCAAGGATTTGATTCTTGAATTCAGTTCCTTGATCACATCTTATGGTTTTGACCTTGTGATCACATTGATTCTTAATCTTTAAGATGAAATTCTTCAGAATCTCAGGTGTCTCATCCTTAGTTCTAAGAAAGAAGACCCAAGTGAATCTTGTAAAATCATCTGTGATCACCAAACAATAAGAGGTCCTTCCTAGAGTCATTACACTGGTGGGGCCAAAGAGATCCATATGTAATAAGTGTAGGGGATTAATGATGGAGTTTCTTTCCTTTGGCTTGTGATATACCTTGTGTTGCTTCCCTTTTAGGCATGCAACACAGTGGTCATCACTTGTAAACTCTTTCTTTGGTATTCCAGTTACCAAATCATTCTTAATTAATTTATTCATGTTTTTAAAGTTTACATGGCACATTCTTTTATGCAAGAGGAAAGATTCATCATTATTTGCTTTAGATAGAAAGCATGAAACTTCTCCTGAGGGAGATGTTTCTTGCAAGTCCATCTTGTACATGTTCCCTTTCCTGGGGGCTCTGAGTAAGATGTGCTCATGAGGAATGACCACCCTGGGCCTGAGAACAATGCACTCATGCTTAGTAAAGAGCATGTTATGACTCTGATCACAAAATTGGGATACACTCAGAAGATTTTACCCAAGCTCCTTGACAAAGTTACCTTCTTAATGTTGAGCTTACCATTTGTGACCTTGCCCCTTCCAGTAATGTAACCTCCTGCATCTCCTCCAAAAGCAACTGGTCCTCCATCAATTCTTTCAAACTTTTGGAGTAGTGACCTATTACCTGTCATGTGTCTGGAACAACCACTAACAATGATCCATACATTTCTGTTTGTCTTGAGCTGTCACTGCACAAAAGATATGATTAGTTACATTTGGAAACCCAAGCCTCATTGGTCTTGGGCTCAACAAAATAAGTTGAGGACAATGCAACAGTAATTGATCCTATACTCATGCTAGAAGGATCATTTGCTGATGTTGATGAAGAACTTTCAGCCACTTGGTCTTTCTTTAACTTCTATACCACTTTTGGAAGCTTAGACTTGACCTTCAATACTTCGAAAGTTTTGATGACTGGACATTCAGAAGATCTTGCTTTCACTGCAGCAGGCTTCAGTGCTTCGGAAGTATTCCTTTCTTTTCAGACCAAATTTTCTTCCCAAGGCAAGTTTCCACTTGTCTTCTTCTTCATTTTGGAGCTTCCGAAGGAAACAGATTTTCCTTCTGAAGCTTGCTTCTTCTCCAAACTCTTAGAAGTTTCTTTCTTGGTCATGTGAAGAGTACTCCTTGGATTGTAGACACAATCTTTAGCAAGATGAGAAGTACTCCCACACATAACACAGTCCATTTTCTTCTTTCTGAGAGTTCTTCTTTGTGAACAAGGCTGAACTTGATCACTTTCCTTCTCCATCTTCATCTTTGCAGATGCTGTGGCAATTCTTGTAAGGTTAGAACTACCTTTGGAGCTGGATGGTCAGGTTGTACAACAGGAATGTACAATTGATCAGCCTTCTTCTTGATGATGCGATGATTTGGACATGAACTAGAACTCTTGTTGATGGAGTTCAAGTTTGTGTCTTTAGCCTTTACCGCTTCAAAATCTGCAGAGATAAAGACTTGTTTCTGTGCAGAATTGAAGGTGGCCTTGATCTCTTGAGCCTTTTTGGACTTTCTTTTGGCCTTCCTGATCAAGTTCTTTCTTCTTGACTTGGTCATCCCAACAGCTTTGCTCTCCTTAGAGGGATGATGACCCTTCTTAGAATGCTCTTCTTCACTCTTCTCAGAGCCATTCTCCACCATCTCTTCTTCATCCTCTTCAGTCACAGGATCTATAAGAGGAAGCTTATCTTCACAAGTTCCACACCTTGGAGATCTTACAGACAAGATTGTGTGTGGAGGAGCTATCTTACAAGATCCTAGTCCCTGCTTATTTTGATAACAAACTTTTGCATGCAAGGATGAGGATATTATGTTCTTGAAGGTCTCTTCTTCAAAAACACATTTTTCTGTCTTGGCTTTGCTGATCACAAGCTCAGCCTGGCATTCAGTTAATTTAGTAATGAGATCTTTGATCTGAGTCCTGTAGTTTGTATGCTCATGTTTAAGAGTTGAAATGGTTTTCTCTAAGTCCTCTATCTTTAGTTTATAATCATTTTCAGCTCTTTTAAAGTCAGCTTTTAAAATATTTAAGGACTCAAGGTCAGATTGTCACACCCCAACCTTGACGGCGGAAACGTCGAGATGTGAGGGTTAAGATTGTTCACAGCCACATAACACTATAATTAAATTGCAAATATTATTATCATAAGTCTTAAAATGAAATACAAGCATAAGTCTCAAACATGAAATAAGTTCCAAACAAGACTAAACATTTCATAAACATTTTATTCATTAACTAGGTCCAAATCCTAGTTTTATTGCAAGCTTCAAAAGTCCACTTTAAACTTGGGGGTTTCCTGAAACATGATAAAAATAAGAGTCAACTAAAAATAGTTGGTGAGTTTCCAAGGTTTTCATACATAATATGAAAAAGGTTACAAGTAGCAATTCATGTCATAGGTCATAAGCAAGTAAGGTTATAGAACACATATCGTTACAACCAAACCTCGACTTGATTACAAGTATAAAAGATTGGCTAAGTGTATTTGGTTCCCATGATGAACAAGCATACGTCATAAGGAGTCGGCAATACCTCGACTTTAGCACCAAATAGGCTTGTCAGGCCCAAAGATCTAAGACGTCGCCAGGCTAGCAATAGTTAATGCTTGTAAACAAACTATGTATCTCATATAATCACTTACAATACACAAATAACCATGACAAAATAATAAGTTGAATTGCATGTGGTTTACAAGTCTTAAATGTGTATAAGTGTATCATGTATAAGCTATCATGTTTCACCCCAAATTAGTGTGAAAATATGAAAAAGGGGCAAGGAAACTCACTTGTCAGATAAGTATATAATGAAGATCAATAAGAATAATATATGTCGTTCCAAGATAAAACGTCACAAGGCACCTAAATATATAAATATTACAAGTTTTAGGTTAATATAAGATTAACGAGTTAACATGAACTAGGATATTAGAATTTTGGGGATTTTTATAAAGTTAACAAATTCTTATAAAAATACCATTTATGAAATTCATAAAATTTTATTTTTAAGGAAATTGATCCTTTGTAAATAACTTGTGATTTTATAAAATTATATTTAAATTCTATAATTATCGTGATAAAGTCTAATATTAATTTAATACCTTTAAGTATTATATAACAATCTAATTTTTATAAAAATGTTTAATTATAACATTTGTGAATAATTTTATATTAAAAATATTAAAATGTTTTACAAGAATAAATTTTAAGAAATATTTAGTTGACTTCAAAAATATTTGAGGTTTATAAAAGTCATTTTTATAATTATTATAAATTTTCTATAATTAATTTATGGCCAAAAAGGCTTTAAAAAATATATATGAGGGTGCCCGGGTTCGAACCCGGGACCTCATGTATGTGGGGCATTGTCTTAACCAGTGAACCAGGCTTCCAGCCGCGTTAGAATTCGTGTTTCAATTGTTAAATACAAACTTAAACAAAATCCCCAATACACCAAGAACCCTAGTTTCGATTGAATCTGAAATCGAACCACCAATCGATGATGTTAAGCAAATTATGGTTAGGGCTTTTGTTCCCCGAATGATTTCGAGCATGTTAGTATAAGAAACTTACGGGATTCGATGTGAATTAATGGCAATCCCAATGAGAGTAGTCGCGACCGTGAGCGAGATAGGATTCAACACCCAAACGATGTTTTCACTGGAATTAATCACCGGTAGAGCTCGAGGAAGTGTATTCAACTGAAAACCCTTTGTCAATTGAGGTTGAAATTGTTTGAAGAGTGGTTGTCGACCGAGAGCGCGAGTCGCGATTTAGAGGGGATTGTTCGTGCATTTTCAGTGTATCAAAGATGAAATTGGAACTAGTATACGGTTGTAGATGGTTAATTGATTGTTTGCTCTTGATTAATTTGATTATTAAGGTGCCTTCATTGTCGAACGGTTATGCGTTTTAAGGCATTGTTCAATCGGGTGTTTCAAGCCTGTAACCGACGCCTTAACTCGATTAATGTACACCTAACGGGTCGAAACCTCCTCACGAAGCGATTGGAAACGGTTTCGAGTGGAAATCCGATGTGTTTTTGGGTTTTTAAGCTTGCCGGAGTCGGCCGGAGAGTGGCCGGACTCTCGGCCGGAAAAACGGGATAGGCGGGGGGTTTGGGTTGTAATTTTTAAAACTTACTCATTGACCCCCTTAAGATTTGAATTGTTATCATTTTATGTAAAAACTTTCTTTTAAAGTTTATAAAGTGACAAAACAACCCCCTTAACTTACTAATTTATGTTTTAAACATTTTTAAGTTAATAATTTGTTTATAAGTTATTATCATTACTAGTATTATTATTATTATTATTACTTCAATATTATAATCTATTATTATTAATATTATTACTATTATTATTATTATTAATTTGTTAATCACCAAATTAATTATTAAGCATAATAAATCCTCAAAGTTTCAAAATTGACATAAAAGGTCCTTTTAAAACTTAACAAAGTTTACTTTTAATTTAACGAAAATATGAGATGTCACAGTCTCCCCAACTTAAAAGAATTTCGTCCCGAAATTAAGAATGAACTTAAATGAACAAAAGGAGTTATAATAAAGGGTAAGTGTACAACGGCCAGTGATAGACGTTTGATTACGGATGAGATGTTTCTCTTTATGGAACCTTACAAGTCTCTTGACATAATGCATACCAATTTGAACTCTTCCAGCAAAATACGAAAGTTATCATTGACAAACTAACTCTTTGAGATTTGACACATGAAATGTTGGAAGGCGATGATGAGTTCCTGATGTATATTAAACTTATAAGTCACATTTCTCCCATAAAATTGTGTAATAAAGTGACATCTTGAAGCCAATAAGAAGGAAAAAGAATAATAATATCCCGTAATTGTATGAAAGTTTGACCGTCGGACTTTAAGAATTCCAAGTACTGCTATATAATGGCACAAGCTTAACGCATAGCTTGCGATTACGTATCGCTCCTTCGGTTAAACCGTCAGGTTAAGAATAATACGATATGCCGAGATTTTGAGTTGGGTTCCCAAAGATGATTAGAGACTTTGCTAATAACAGAAAGTAAATCGATCATTAGAATTAACGATCGATGTTTAATGACACCACGATAACCGACTATTTGAGATAAGTACGAGTCAATTTTCTCGACTCGTTATTTCACATGAGTCAATATGAAATGCGTGAAAGTAGCCAATCGGTCAATAATGCACCAAATGACATCAAGAAATACAAGGCAATTTGGACATATACCAAGCTACGTCAACATTTCCTTTATGCCAAACCATGAATACCAATCGCGGAAATTCATGATCCTTTTTGTCCACATCGGAATGAATGTAATAGCAAGTCTTGTGAGTCGCAATCAAGATAGAGATTTAGATATTTTCAAGATTAGGAGTTCAAGGTTAACCAAAGTAATGGGAATTGCATTTTTGTAGTTATGGGTAAAGAGTTAAACAAAGACGTCGTTCATGATCGGATTGGAATTTAAATAATTCAGAATATCAACGACAAAGGCAATGGCAAACAATTTTCCAAATACGGCTTGCACACGCGGTTCATCATACCCATAAGCACAGCTGGGAACATTTGTGTGTCTAGAAAGACATGAACACAAGTTGATAATGTCTTTATTTAGCAGAAAGATTGTTTAAGAAGGCTACCATCGCGCAATCAGGTTTTGATGATAACTCAAAATGAAAATCGATAAGTAAGGAATAAATGGTTCCATATAGCTAGATCAAATCAAAACATAAGAATAAAGGGAAAGAAATTGATTTAAGAATTCAAATGCTCCAAGCTCGGAATCAAAATCAACCTAGAGTGATCGGGTCTCCTTTCAAGTTCAGAAATCATGCTTTGGCTTGATAGGTCCAAACACTAACATTGGTTCACCCTTCAAGTAACATCGGTAAGTTGAAGATCAAGGAATGAGAATAGTCATCAAGGTGTGGTTTTCACTCCTATCTTGATGGTGTATTCCCAAGGTATGACCACTAACTTACCAATCAAAAAGTTCGATCCCAACTCCTTGTTGAGGATCCACAAAAATAAGACAAGGTAACTCACCATGAAGGTAAGGGAAATCACTCCTATCTTAACGGTGAAGTTTTACAAAAACACAATATAACAAGTTGAACTTCTTCATCAAAATCCAGAATTCATTCCTACTTTGATGAAGTCGTCTCATTTCAACAAATACAATTCTTAAAGATGATATTATCATCAAGGTATTGAATTCACGCCTATCTCGATGATTGAATTTCATAATAGCAAGAAAACAATCGAAGATTGACATTTGTCACCAAAGTACGGGTTCCAATCCTATTTTGGTGAGATCATGTCATTTGTGAAAATGCCATTCCAAAGAAAATAATTGAAGTCAATCCTCGGGATAAGGAAATCACCCCGATCCAGTGAATGAAATTTTATAAATCACAATTGGAAACCATTTATCGAAACGAATGGAAAATCATCAAAGTAAGGGAATCACCCCTGTTTTGATGAGTCAGAATTATTTAGGGGATACGAGTGTTCTTAGTCATAGATTGACTTGCAACTCTTGCATCTCCCACGGTGCAAACGGTATGAAATTCGACTTAACAACGAAAGGAAAAATATCTATTAGAAATTCAGAAAATTTCATGTTACATTAATGTAACAAAAAGGGAAATCATGCTTACAAAATTTAAGTTCAAAGTTCGAGGTAACAGAATTAGTTATGATGGTGTTCAAATCTTGAATGGTTTAAATCAGGAAGACTAAATCAATGACAAGAATGATTCGACATCATAACGAGATGTGAACATTCGATTCATAATCGAAGGGAATACATGGACTTCTCAAGATATGAGGTCAACCATAGCCTTATTGAAGACACGTGTACTTATAAGTGATCACTCATCTCAAGGGTTTTGAGTCAAGTAAATGGATTCAATGATCGAGTCAAATCACCATTTACACTTTGCCTAGACAAAGTATCTCGAGATGTAGGAATTCCACCTATGGCATTGCATGTTCTTAATTATGGGACACATCCTTAAGAAGACTTGAGAACCATAAGTAACGGTTTAAAGTTTTTGATGACCATTCGGTTTAGATTCCTAATATCTTTGGGTATATTAAGATCCATGTTCACGTTGGTCAAGATATAAAGATAGTTACATGAAACGCTCAACGTATTACGGTGTTTAAACGTAAGAGTTGAAATGTAGGATAGGTTCAATATTAACAGGAACATTATGTATGATAAGAACAAGAAGATATTAAAACTTTGGTGATAAACCAGATCAAAGAATCAAGGATTTTTAAGACACAATGAGGATGGTTCCATTTGATAACGCATTACCATTTGGAATCGTTGACACGTCAAGGTAAATTGACCCATTTGCCTTAGAGACTTGTGTATGTTGATCATAGTTTATCACTCATCCCAGAAATCCCCAGGTAAGCATAACTAGTCTCGCAATGAGATTTATACGATATGCTTGCCTTAGCCCGAAGGCCTTTTGCCAGGAAATCCAGAATACAGGTGTCTATGTGTCACACAAATTTCTTTGGTTTATGAAATCAAAACCTTGATGAGATTTTCATAGATTAGACATAGAGTCTAAGGAATTGAACCCACGACGATAAGTGTAGATTCCACGTGTCGTTGAGAATAGGTTTAGGAAGTTCATTTGTCGGGGAGGGTCAAAGAGTCAAAGTTAAGTTTAGGGAGACAAGTAACTAAGTTTAAGCATACATAAGGCAATCCTATGCTAAGGCATCAAGTTGCACAAAAGGCATAGTATTATGTAGCATGCAAACAACATGTAAGCACAAAGGTATAAGGATCCTTCTATGAGGTTCATGCAACTATAGTCTAGGTCGCCATTTCTAATAACCTAAATCCCTATAGTTATGGGCTCTAATACCAATCTGTCACACCCCAACCTTGACGGCGGAAACGTCGAGATGTGAGGGTTAAGATTGTTCACAGCCACATAACACTATAATTAAATTGCAAATATTATTATCATAAGTCTTAAAATGAAATACAAGCATAAGTCTCAAACATGAAATAAGTTCCAAACAAGACTAAACATTTCATAAATATTTTATTCATTAACTAGGTCCAAATCCTAGTTTTATTGCAAGCTTCAAAAGTCCACTTTAAACTTGGGGGTTTCCTGAAACATGATAAAAATAAGAGTCAACTAAAAATAGTTGGTGAGTTTCCAAGGTTTTCATACATAATATGAAAAAGGTTACAAGTAGCAATTCATGTCATAGGTCAATAGCAAGTAAGGTTATAGAACACATATCGTTACAATCAAACCTCGACTTGATTACAAGTATAAAAGATTGGCTAAGTGTATTTGGTTCCCATGATGAACAAGCATACGTCATCAGGAGTCAGCAATACCTCGACTTTAGCACCAAATAGGCTTGTCAGGCCCAAAGATCTAAGACGTAGCCAGGCTAGCAATAATTAATGATTGTAAACAAACTATGTATCTCATATAATCACTTACAATACACAAATAACCATGACAAAATAATAAGTTGAATTGCATGTGGTTTACAAGTCTCAAATGTGTATAAGTGTATCATGTATAAGCTATCATGTTTCACCCCAAATTAGTATGAAAATATGAAAAAGGGGCAAGGAAACTCACTTGTCAGATAAGTATATAATGAAGATCAATAAGAATAATATATGTCGTTCCAAGATAAAACGTCACAAGGCACTTAAATATATAAATATTACAAGTTTTAGGTTAATATAAGATTAACGAGTTAACATGAACTAGGATATTAGAATTTTGGGGATTTTTATAAAGTTAACAAATTCTTATAAAAATATCATTAATGAAATTCATAAAATTTTATTTTTAAGGAAATTGACCCTTTGTAAATAACTTGTGATTTTATAAAATTATATTTAAATTCTATAATTATCGTGATAAAGTCTAATATTAATTTAATACCTTTAAGTATTATATAACAATCTAATTTTTATAAAAATGTTTAATTATAACATTTGTGAATAATTTTATATTAAAAATATTAAAATGTTTTACAAGAATAAATTTTAAGAAATATTTAGTTGACTTCAAAAATATTTGAGGTTTATAAAAGTCATTTTTATAATTATTATAAATTTTCTATAATTAATTTATGGCCAAAAAGGCTTTAAAAAATATATATGAGGGTGCCCGGGTTCGAACCCGGGACCTCATGTATGTGGGGCATTGTCTTAACCAGTGAACCAGGCTTCCAGCCGCGTTAGAATTCGCGTTTCAATTGTTAAATACAAACTTAAACAAAATCCCCAATACACCAAGAACCCTAGTTTCGATTGAATCCGAAATCGAACCACCAATCGATGATGTTAAGCAAATTATGGTTAGGGCTTTTGTTCCCCGAATGATTTCGAGCATGTTAGTATAAGAAACTTACGGGATTCGATGTGAATTAATGGCAATCCCAATGAGAGTAGTCGCGACCGTGAGCGAGATAGGATTCAACACCCAAACGATGTTTTCACTGGAATTAATCACCGGTAGAGCTCGAGGAAGTGTATTCAACTGAAAACCCTTTGTCAATTGAGGTTGAAATTGTTTGAAGAGTGGTTGTCGACCGAGAGCGCGAGTCGCGATTTAGAGGGGATTGTTCGTGCATTTTCAGTGTATCAAAGATGAAATTGGAACTAGTATACGGTTGTAGATGGTTAATTGATTGTTTGCTCTTGATTAATTTGATTATTAAGGTGCCTTCATTGTCGAACGGTTATGCGTTTTAAGGCATTGTTCAATCGGGTGTTTCAAGCCTGTAACCGACGCCTTAACTCGATTAATGTACACCTAACGGGTCGAAACCTCCTCACGAAGCGATTGGAAACGGTTTCGGGTGGAAATCCGATGTGTTTTTGGGTTTTTAAGCTTGCCGGAGTCGGCCGGAGAGTGGCCGGACTCTCGGCCGGAAAAACGGGATGGGCGGGGGGTTTGGGTTGTAGTTTTTAAAACTTACTCATTGACCCCCTTAAGATTTGAATTGTTATCATTTTATGTAAAAACTTTTTTTTAAAGTTTATAAAGTGACAAAACAACCCCCTTAACTTACTAATTTATGTTTTAAACATTTTTAAGTTAATAATTTGTTTATAAGTTATTATCATTACTAGTATTATTATTATTATTATTACTTCAATATTATAATCTATTATTATTAATATTATTATTAATATTATTACTATTATTATTATTATTAATTTGTTAATCACCAAATTAA
The DNA here is from genome assembly GCA_025215565.1 of Flaveria ramosissima. Taxonomy (NCBI): domain Eukaryota; kingdom Viridiplantae; phylum Streptophyta; class Magnoliopsida; order Asterales; family Asteraceae; genus Flaveria; species Flaveria ramosissima. The sequence goes on from CM046045.1 coordinate 9,767,457, forward strand.
TTATTAAGCATAATAAATCCTCAAAGTTTCAAAATTGACATAAAAGGTCCTTTTAAAACTTAACAAAGTTTACTTTTAATTTAACGAAAATATGAGATGTCACACAGATCTCATTTCTAAATTATAGGACCTGTATCTATTAACTTTAGCAATGCATTCAGGAGTACAAAGATGTTCCAATACCTTGGCTTCATGGTGGTCTGCCATGAGTGCTTGGTTTGGAGATGCATCTTCTACTTGAAAGCTCCAGTCAAAGCCTCCTTCTTTAACAGCAACTGCAGCTTGCTGCTTTGGCTTCTCATTCTGGGGGGCTTTCTCAGTGTAGTTTGGTCTGGTTTGTGCTTGGTCACCATTTGTCCTTGGTGCCTTACACTTTCTTGCAAAGTGTCCTATCTGGTTACAGTTGTAACACTTTACTTTGCTTTTGTCTAGCCCAAACTTTCCACTGGCTGCATTGCTTGGAAACTTTCTCCCTGTCCTCTTGTAGAACTTCTTGGCTCTGTGAGTGAGAGGAGCCATCTGCTGGACTATCTCCATGTACTCCAGATCATCTGGATGGATACAGTCCAAATCTTCAAGAGTGAAGAGAAAGTTGCCTGAAGTTTCATCAGCAGAGACAAAGGCATGAGAAGAACTTGTCTCTTGGAAAGGACTTCCTTGAGTGTAGCTTTCCCTTAGAGTCTCTGGAAAGGTGAAGAAAGGGCCCTTTTGTGAGTTGTCAAGGAAGCATATAAGATGATGTTGTGGTTCAATTCTTTTCCTTTCAACCACATGGAGGGCTAAACTCAGTTGATTGCTGGAATTACCAGATGAGTTTTGCATGTTCATCTCCATCTGGTAGCCACTAAGAATACCATACAACTCTGTGAGAGTAAGAGTCTTAAGGTTCTCAGTCCTCTTGATAACAACACAATAATGTGTCCATTGTCTAGAAAGAGAGGACATAAACTTCCTTACAATGTCCCTGTTCTCAAGAGTTACTCTAACATCCATTAGAGTATCCACAATCTCAACATACCTGAAGTATTGTTGAGTCATGGTTTCACCTGCCTTGAAGGTGAAGTTTTTGAAACTGCTGCTTCAGGAGATCCTTCTTGTTCTCCTTTGCTTCAGTAGACCCCTCATACATCAGCTTCAGTGCTTCCCATAGTTGCTTGGCAGTTTTGCACTTCTTGAAGCCTCTGTAGATGGAGTTTGGAAGAGCAGTTTGAAGGGCTGTCATGGCTTTCTGATCAATCTCTATTCTCTTTCTATCTTCTTTAGAGTAATCAGCCACAGCCTTAGGAATCATACCACCACCAGTAGCAGAGGTGGTGCTTGGTATGTAAGGTCCTTCAACAACAGAGTCCCACATCCTGGAGTCTTGAGACTTGATGAAGCCTTCCATTCTTTGACACCAAGTATCAAAGTCTTCATGACTGATTAGTGGAGACTTTGTTATAGTTCCACTTTCCATATCAGCTTTGGTTATAGCTACCATTTGAGTCGTTAAGTATTTTGTGTGTGTGAGGGATCTTAAGATGGTGAGATCTTATATCAAGAGCCTGAAATGCTCTGATACCAAATGCAGGAACGGTGAAGGGTATACACTTACAACACAACAACACAATGAGGAGAGTTGCTTAGAACACTTAACAGATCAAATAGGAAACTGGTTAACTTGTTAATGAAGGATGCTAAGAACACAAGTAAAAGTGAGACAGAACAAGATTGCAAAACAACACAAGTATTTGGTTTTCAAGAATGCTGTATATTGCTTCTCAAGTTCTATTACAAGTTACAAAGCATCGATAGAAAGTTACAAGTACTTGAGATACTTTATACTACATCCTACAGCCGGCCATACTTTGAAGGCCAGCTGGATACGATTGGACAACTACAAAATCAAATGTAGAGTCAAAAGGCATATCTGTCTTTTTACTTGTGACTATGACATGCCATAGCTCACATCCTAATATATTACAAAAAGGATAAAAGTACATAAAGTAGAAAGCATGGACTCAAGACCTCAATGTACAGTTACCAAAAACATGGACCTTTCACCAACTCATGTAAGTTGGTGACTTTACAGAGTAGCAGCGGAAAGGTGGTCCAGCTTTATGGTAAAGTACATCAGATAAAGGCATATCTCTAAAAGTCTTCGGAAGAAATCTGTCTTCACTCTTTGGCTTCGGAAGACTTTGTCTTTGAAGCTTCGGAAGACTTCACTTTTGGCTTCGGAAGACTTCACTTTTGGCTTCGGAAGATGTTGGTCTTGGCTTCGGAAGATTTTACACTTGGAATATTTCTAGTGCATGGTGTAAAACTTCCGAAGCATTTCTACTTTTGTTCTTTAGTGCATGCTTGCAAAGAGACTTTGGATGTTTTGGCTGCATCAGACTTATAGGAATCTTTACAGAAGGTATTTTGAAAGTCTGAGTGATCCTGACCAGTTGATGAAGAAAGGAATGGACATGATCATGATAAGGACTGTCAATATCTGAAGACACTTCTTTCTTTTGGTAGCATCAGCCTAGGGGGAGTTTGTAAGGATTAATGAAAGGTTGATGCATCCAAAACAGACCAAGTCTTTTCTGCATGCATGCACTCAATGCAAAGTAGAAGTTGCTTAGGAAGTTTTACACCCTGCATCAGAAATATTCTAAGTGTAAAATCTTCTGAAGCCAAGACCAATATCTTCCGAAGCTAAAAGTGAAGTCTTCGGAAGCTTCAAAGACAAAGTCTTCAGAAGCCAATAGAGTGAAGACAGATTTCTTTTGAAGACTTTGAAGAACATGCTTTCTCTAATGTACTTTTCATAAAGCTGGCCAACTTTCCGCTGCAACTCTGAAGACTCACCAACTTATACAAGTTGGTGAATGGTCCATGCTTTTGTAACTGTACATTGAGGTCTTGAGTCTGTAACTTTCTACTTTATGTACTTTTATCCTTTTTATAATATATTAGGATGTGAGCTATGGCATGTCATAGTCACTAGTCAAAAGGTAGATCTGCCTTTTTGACTCTACATTGATTTTGTTGTCTCGATCAATGCTTGCAGCTGGCCTTCAAAGTATGGCTGGTTGTAGGATGTAGTATAAAGTATCTCAAGTCCTTGTAACTTATTTCTTATGCTTTGTAACACTTGTAATAGAACTTGAGAAGCAATATACTGCAATCTTGTAAACCAAACACTCTTGTTGTTGTTCTTAAGTTTCTGTCTCTAGTTTACTTGTGTTTATAGTATCATAAACAAAGTCCCGGATCCATATTTGATCTGTTAAGTGTTCTAAATACTATCCTCATTGTGAGAATAAGTGTATTGACCATCCCTTCAACGGTCCTGCAGGTTACAAATTGGATTAACATGAATTGCCTTACGACGCAGTTAAAGCGGTGAAATTGAATATCGAGTAGGTCTTAGTCTATTAACTTTTTGTGAGCTAGACGAGTGTAAGTGAGCTTAAGATGCTATACAACTAATTGAAAAGTAGAAGAGGGTTGAATACTTTCTCAATGAGTTACAATTTATATTTTAACGTAACTAAAAAGTCAAATCTTATATATTAGATATTTCTTTTAAATCTTTTATAAGTATTTGATTACTGATAAGTTTAGTTCTTTTAGATTTCTTTGTTACTGATATATTTTAAAATTTTAATTTCTTATAATATTATTTTGGTTTTTTGATCTATCCGTACTGGTGTAGTATGTGAACTGGTAGACCAATCCATAACTAAATATCATTGAAGCCAATAAACATTTGAATTGAAGATATTAGTTGTCTCCTTCAACCTCCGGTTTAGATTGATGGAACAATTTAAGGGACGAGCGAAGCGGGGTTGAGTGATAGCCACACTAAATTGAAGCTTCGTCAAAGAAGATATACCAGATAACCACACCCTCTAAGATAGCCTCTGTATGGGGACACCACCCCCACCATTAGGTATCACATAATCAACACCGAAGCAAGATAACCATATAGATTTAAAGTGTAATAAAGAAGAATGAGATAGTGGGAGAAGCAGGGCGAGCATAAAACACCATGCCTTCATACTCGATGGGTTGTGAGATGTGATAGTGGCAGGATGTGCCACTTCCATTTTGACACCCTTTGCTCTCATGATTAGAGCATTCATAGTATGTTTTCTACTTTTATATGGGTATGTACTCTAAATTACGGGGATGATTGTAAGTGAATAAAAGAAAAAATGTTACTACTCATCTTAATATATATGAAAACACTATTCAATCTCTACAAATTTTTTTAATATTTTTAAAAGTAGTGTAAGTATTACAAAGATAACATGTAATGATAAAGATATAAAATAAATTATTTATTAAAAAAAGAAATATAATATTTTTAGTGTAAATATAAAAATAAAAATTAAGAAGCTAGTGTCATTGCTTTAAATATAGTAAAAAAATCCTAAGGTTAGAATAGATTTTTTTACTAATCTTTAGGGACTGAAAGGGTAAGTACAAAAACCTTGATAATGGATTCTTCATCGTAGAATTTCATCGTGGACTCACGACACGCTTGGATTCGATTCCGCTTTCTTCGAATTTTGTAATCGATCTTCGATCTTTTCGTGAAGGAATCCTTCTAATCGCACATATCTTTCAATCATCCTTCAAATCTCTAGCTAGCGTTGATCCAATCGATTCATAATCCAAATTAGGGTTCATCAGATTCGATTTCAGCTCAACGGTAATTGCTTGATTTCTTCCAGAATTAGTCTCCTACATTTGTTAATCAAGGTTGAAGTTGAGGTAAAAGATGGGGAAAGGCAGCAATGGTGGAGATGGAGGGGCGAATTGCAAGAAGTATGGCGTTCCTTTCTATGGTGCTTCCTTCGTCCCTCGCAATGCGATTAGATTGTCTGATTCAGAGCCCAAGCACGAAGAGGAAGCTGTTGGTGATGAATCTTATTATGTGATATTTTCCGGTGGTGGTGGAGAAGGTCGAAGTGGAATCCCTAATGCTCTCATCGTCTCCCTCTTTGATCCTGCTTCCAATTCGCTCTCTGATCAGCCTGTGAGTTCCTGTTTTTCCTTGCATTTGTGTTCTATAATGATAAATCATACATATGTAGATCTAGAAAAAGAGAGATCATAGAGAAGTTTTCACATGTTGATGGCATTTTAGGAGATTTGAGCAAACAAAGTAATATCAACTGTTTGCTAAATATGTTGGTATCTGTTTTCGTATTGGTTCACTGATAGGAAAGTAGCTTGAATCTTCTTAATGACTATGCATTTCAATGTTTGAAGTTGATTGTGTTGTAGCAAGCAGTTCCTTTCTTTATCAGTTTGCGAATCCTTATCACAGGTAAGCAAGTTTGGAACTGATGATGATCTTCCCTATAGAATGGCTGTTCATCCGGGTGGTGAAGGTGTGATCTGTTCCTTGCCAAAGAGTTGCAGGTTGTTCATTAGTGTGTTAATAGCACTCAATTAACATTCATTAGCTTGATTCGGTAAATTGTAGTAACTGTTCAACTGTTGTTGTGTAGATGGTTTGAATGGGAAACAACCAAGGATGAACAGGTGTTGACTTTAGGTCTAAAGCAGTCTGAAAAAGTCCTTTATGAATTAGAACATATTGGGCAGCAGTTAGCAGTTACTTTTAGCCATGATGGTTCTTTACTTGCGCTAGGCAGTGAGGTAGGGCATGTCTTCCAACTACCGTCAATATCGATTCAATTTTGGTGGATAATTATGTGATTTTGAAGTTTTAACTATCTAGTTGTGGTGCAGTACAGGATGGGAAGTTGAGGGCATTTAAATGGCCTTCCATGGAATCACTTGTTGATGTACCTGATGCTCATACATCTGTCAAGAATCTAGATTTCAGGTCATCATATTGGTTGAATTAGTGAATTAATATTTCTATAAAAGGTCAAAAGTTTTATAAAGTCAAATTTTGCTCATGTTATTGGGTGTTTGTTAATTTGTGTTGCAGCCCTGATGGGAAGTTTCTTGTATCTGTGGGAAGTGGTGGCCCTGGTAGAGTCTGGGATCTCTCATCATCAACACTTAAGGCTTCTTTACCCAAAGAAAATGTAAAGAATAAGAGTTTTATGCACTTGAAAAATATGCTGATATAAAACTAACTTTTTTTACCTGTCCTTTCCAGGATGAGGTTTTTGGATTTTGTAGGTTTTTGCAAAACCATGAGAACGAGCAAGTTCTGTATGTCACTGCAATGCGAGGTGAATCTCTACACTTGTTAATTATTCTGTGAAGTAGGCTATTAAGTAAAAATAAAAGAATACTGCATGGTGTAGTTAATGCATGGTTTTGAACATGTTTATCAACTTGAATAGCTCGAGGAGGAAGCATTGTTAAGTGGAACACCACAACATGGAAGCGGATTAGCTCAAAGCACATAGTGCGGGACCCAATATCCGCCTTTAATGTATCCGATGATGGGAAGTTTCTTGCCATGTAAGTCTTATTTTTAATCTTACGTATCATCATATTTCTTATAGATAACTTACTTTTTATTTATTTTTGCAGTGGTACAATACAAGGAGACATTTTTATACTGAATGCTAGTAATATGAAGGTGCAGACTGTAGTGAAAAAAGCACATCTGGGCCTTGTAACAGCACTAGCATTCTCACATGATTCAAGGTTCATTTTCTTTTCTTCTTTTTTTCCTCTTTAATATTGGTTTTTGTAGCATATCTTGATAAAGCTTGTTGTTTTAATTCAGAGCTTTGGCATCTGCATCATTGGATTCAAGTGCAAGGGTGACACAAATTAAAGAAACCAAGAAAAATGGTAGATTTCTTCTCATCTTCTTTGACAGTGTTTCACACTTTAGTCAAATAGTTTATTTCAAATGTTATTTAACCTATTTTTTACCCTTTCTTAGTGCTAATTCTTCTGGTTTCGTTTTAGTAATTTAGTATTTTCGTTCTTCAGCAATATTTCTCATATCAACTAGCAATTGGATTTTCTTTATATTTATACTTTTTTGTTGTTGCAGGATTGAACATATGGATTATACTGTTTATCATCTTGCTTGCAGCAGCTTTGTATTATGCCAAAACAGAAGGTTTTCTTTTCTAGAACATCCAAATATATGCTCCAAAGTTCTAAAAACAAAATTCCCTACTTTTGCACCCTTACAATGGGCCGAACAGCTGAATTTGACTGCTTATATTATGTCATACTATTTTACATTGTAATTGCATGGATTGTGGTTTTTTTATTCATAGATCTGATTTGAAGTCTTTTCTATTTAAGTTGTAGAATAATAACTTTGTGTGAGGCTTGTAGAACACCTCTTTCTCACTCACTCTCTCTCTCTCTCTCTATTCACACACACACACACACACACACACACAAGGTTAATAATACCCGTGTACTACACGGGTTGAATCAATAAAAAAAAGTCGAGTAAATAAGTTCGTAACTTATAATATTGTTGATAATATTTTGCATATTGATTTTTACATTATATTTGTAACATTATCTACATCTAATATTAGTATTTTTCTATCAATGCTTATAACTTTAAATAGTATATTATGTGAAATGAAATAAATTTAAGTAATAATTTAAGTATTAAAAAAATGCAATTGAACATGCAAACCAATACTTGAAATTCATAAACATCCGACAACTTCTTTCTATATAATATTTGATGTTATGTTGATAACACTCACAATCACTTTTAAATATTAAAAATTTATGGGGGTTGTATCGTGATTTCACATATTTCCCCAAATATGGGGAATCATGGTAAAATCTCTCTCGTTCACTCACAACCACCAACAACTATCCTCCATAATATAGTACTTACACTCACATCGAATATGAGGAACCCACTGTGAATACTCTTAAAAAACAAACCAACTTTGAATAGTGATTGTCTTTAGCTTTTGTTTATTGTCATTGCAAAACACATCATTGATGCAAATCATAAATCTATGTATATTTCTTATTATTGAAGTAACTTCTTTCATATGAAGGTGAATAAAAGTTAGATTTATTATTTACAAATCTCTAAATATTTGTTTGTATACAATACTTAATGCAACATTCGTAAGTTTATTATCTTTTCTAAAAATAATAATTTTATCTCATCTATAGTTTTGATTATATATAACGCAACGTAAAGATTAAATCTTACTTATGAAACAGTTGAGCCAAAATTAGATTAACTCAAATATGTTGAAGATAACATCATCTCTTGAAACTAATACCATTGATTTTCTCCCTCGTCTTTTGTGTCTTTAACACTTAAGATAAAGAAACCGAAACATCAAGTTTGTATATGAAACTTTGAAATAATAATATGATAATAATAAATCAAGTTGTCGAAGGTTCCAAAAACATATATAACTAAAAGTTTCAAATAATAAAGTGTTTAGATATACAATATAGATTTAAAAGTTTCACATCATAATTTTCACAAAAGATTTGTTAATATAATATCTCAAAAGCAATTTTCTTTTTCATATGAACCTAGTTCAACCCAAACAATTATTTCGTAGCATAGTTTTTCATACAACAAATAAAGCATTTGGCAATTAGTACAAAACATATATATTAGTACAAAATTTGTCTCATATTAAGTGATCTATTATTCAAAACTTGATGTGATGTTTTGTGCAATCAATGACACACATTACTTTAAATTTTGATTTTCAACCTTCCTTTTTTAAACCTCTCCAAATGTGGAATGTAGCAAAAAAATGACTTTAGTCAAATGAACTATAACCAATAATAAGGTTACATATGTTTTTAGGCGAGAAATTAAAGATATAATGGCTTAGAAACATAACATGTGGCGCTAAAAATATTACTTTAATATATATATATATATATATATATATATATATATATATATATATATATATATATATATATATATATATATATATATATATATATAGGATTGGGTTCAAGTAAAAACCATATCTAATTATAAGAACCTGTAGGACCGGTGAAGGGTATGCACTTACACACACAACAACACAATGAGGAGAGTTGCTTAGAACACTTAACAGATCAAATAGGGAACTGGTTAACTTGTTAATGAAAGATGCTAAGAACACAAGTAAATATGAGACAGAACAAGATTGCAAACAACACAAGTAATTGGTTTTCAAGAATGCTGTATATTGCTTCTCAAGTTCTATTACAAATGTTACAAAGCATAAAGGAAAGTTACAAGTACTTGAGATACATATACTACATCCTACAGCCGGCCATACTTTGAAGGCCAGTTGGATACAATTGACTAGATAACTACAAAATCAAATGTAGAGTCAAAAGGCAGATCTGTCTTTTGACTTGTGACTATGACATGTCATAGCTCACATCCTAATATATTACAAAAAGGATAAAAGTACATAAAATAGAAAGCACAGACTCAAGACCTCAATGTACAGTTACCAAAAGCATGGACCTTTCACCAACTCATGTAAGTTGGTGACTTTACAGAGTAGCAGTGGAAAGGTGATCCAGCTTTATGGTAAAGTACATCAGATAAATGCATATCTCTAAAAGTCTTCGGAAGAAATCTGTCTTCACTCTTTGGCTTCGGAAGACTTTGTCTTTGAAGCTTCGAAAGACTTCACTTTTGGCTTCGGAAGATGTTGGTCTTGGCATCGGAAGATTTCACACTTAGAATAATTCTAGTGCATGGTGTGAAACTTCTAAAGCATTTCTACTTCTGTTCTTTAGTGCATGCATGTAGAAAGACTTTGGATGCTTTGGGTGCATTAGACTTATAGAAATTCTTACAGAACCTTTTAACTCAATCACATCCTTTGATTAATATAGAACATTAAAGATCCATTTCAATGGTATGGATGATATGGGGGGCATTTTAGACTTTAAACACCTTACAAGAATTTAACTTTTTTTTCTTTATCTTTTCGGATATGCATTTAAAGCATCATCATATTTTTTTTATCTTCATCTTCATCTCTTTTTCTCATCTCCATATTCATCTCCTTTTTCATCTTCATCTCCTTTTCTCATCTTCATATTCATCTTCTTTTTTCATCTTCATTCCCTTTCTCATCTTCATCTTCATCTTCATCTTCACTCCCTTTTAACTCAACTACATTGTCACCGCCACCTCACGCTACCCCATCACGACATCAACCACTAACAACAACAACACAAATCCCACCACGACATTTGTTTTGCTTCAGGCCTATATTCGCCTCTGTTCGCATCGGCTCACGGTTTTATACTTCTTGTTCATCCAATTGTGACACCATCTCAAGTATATATGTTTTCCAATACCTCATGTTGTTCTTTTTATTATTACTATTTCGAATTGCATTTTGCCCTAATTAATATGCATAGGATGTCATCAGTATTAATATATTGCATTCCCAAGAAACCCCCTGATCCTTTGTAAATTTAAGGTTGCCAATGCCATGGAGTGTATATGTATAAAATTATTATGTATGAAATTGTTATACTTGATGTGAAATTATATATATATATATATATATATATATATATATATATATATATATATATATATATATATATATATATATATATATATATATATATATATATATGGCTTGGTTCTTTTGCAAACCCAGCTCTATATATATATATATATATATATATATATATATATATATATATATATATATATATATATATATATATATATATATATATATATGTATATGTATGGGGAGGCTTCAATGAAAACTAAGAAAACCAAATCTTAACCATTAAACAATTTGATCAATGATCATAAATTAGTATGACATATTTTATAAATTTTGTTTAACTAAATTTTATCTAGTTAAATGGAGAATGACATAATAGGAAAATCATGTTTGTAATTGTAACTTCAAAGAATTAATGATTACCAAATCTTCTAATAATTTTATCTCTCTCATAGTTTCCAAATATCTCTCCTAACCTCTTACATTTTTAAATATAACACAAATTATTAAAAAAATTTGAAAATTGAAGGATATGTCACAAATGGTATAGATGAAATGGGGGCATTTTAGACTTTTACCATTTGACAAAATTTCAACTTTTCTTATCTTCTCAGATCAACATACAAACCATCTTCATCTTACTTTCTTATTCACCTTCACTCACTTCCACTACCATCACCGTCTAACTCTACCATGACATCAACCACCACCACACTACTACCGGCACCACACACCACCACATTACGAAATCAACCACTACCATGTTGTTGCCGTCACCACACTACCGCCACTGCCATTGTCTTTGCCTCAGGCCTATCTTCGCTTAAGTTCCCATCAGCTCAAGTTTCGGATGAGGCTGAAGTTTTGGTTTTTAGGTCGTATATTCTTGACACGCCTGTTTCTTTGCCTATGATCGTGAACAACCAGTTCTTTTAAGAGATTGCAAGAAATTGTGAGTTGGGTTTTTATGGGTTTCTCCTACTTGAGAGGAAATTGCAACTTCTTGATGAATAACTGTAATTACATCAAGATTTGAGAGTAGCGGTATAGCCACGAAAGAAACTATTGATTTTATTTAGTTTACATTGATTTACATTGGTTTACGTTGAAAAAACGTCAGTGGTGTAGTTACATTGGTTTTTAATTTCGTTACAATGATGTAGTTTTTTTTATTTTGGTTTCATTACAGTGTTAAAATTTTGTTATAGTGGTGTAGTTACATGGTGTAATGTCGTTTGGTTGTTAGGTTGTCATAATGATGATGTTACTATTAGTTGGAGTGGTGTAATATCAGACGTAAAAGTTTGGTACAATGATGCAACAATAGTGTAAGTGTTTTGTTGCAACAATATAATTTTGCTAAGTTGGGTTAAAAAATATGCAAGATTATATGGGAATATAACACTGTAACTTGATGTTTTTATTATAACTTTGCTACAAGTTACAGTAGTACAACACTGTAACCTGATGTAGCTACTTATGGATGATTTTTTTTCTTTTGTTTTTTGTCATACTATAATAGAATTAAAGAGAAAAATATGACGGGTTTATTATTTGTGCATTTTATAAGAAATTACAATTTATAAAAAATTATGAATAAGGTAAACCTTTTAAATAGAAATAAAAAGCAAATAGGGGGATATAGGTATGCCACTTGTCATATTATTATTAAATCAGAAATTTGGTGGATTTGTTAAATAACTTTTATGCCCTTTTGTATTAAAAAATATTTGAGAGATCTTGTCCATGTATTTCTTGATCTATGATTAAGATTTGGTTAAAAAGTTTTCATAAATATAAAGGGTTTATATAATAACCATAAGGCCATATTTAGCCAGCCTTATCTTGCCACACGTCCAATCGACCTCACTTGGCAAAGAGAACCTTACCTAGGTGAATGTCATAAAGAATCATACCTGTTTACATATCAGAAAATCTTTCTGATACCAACGTCAAGAAAACATTATGGCATAGTACGAGGATTGCGCCTCAACAATCATTCCAAATGAGCTCCCATGACATTAGTTATATGCAGTGGTGGAACCAGGATTTTTTCCAAAGGGGTCACTATTTTTCGGTGATTCATTTTTTAACAAAATAATATAATGATTTTCAGGATGTTGGCTCGGGCCGGGTCGAAATGTAATAAAATTGCATTGAAAATGTTAACAAAATATAATATCAAAATAAATCCGATAAAACTTACATGTTATAGTTATTCTCTCGAGTCTTCATTTTTGAAACTATTCCATTACATCTTCAATTGACAACTTTACATAAAGCTCTTTTTCAATGTAACAAATGCACGAGTGTTTATAGATTCATCACCCATATGATTGTGAATTATGATGAACTAATAACTAATATAGTGAAATACTCAAATTATAACAAACAAAAACTAGATTCTAGATTTCTAAATACCCAAATCAACAAACAAATTATAGATTATAAATTTCTAAACTAACCTTTAGAAAACTAATTTAGAAAACTTGGAATAAATAATTTAGAAAACTAACCTTTCAAGAATTCAAGATTCATTTGTAATATTTTTGTTGCAGGACCGTTTAAAGGATGATCACTTACAATACAACACACAATGAGGAGAGTGTTATAGAACACTTAACATATCAAATAGGGAACCGGGAACAATATGGTTTTATACTAAGAACACAAGCAAGTGTGAGACAGAACAAGAACAAACAACACAAGGATATTGGTTTTCAAGAATGCTGTATATTGCTCTCAAGTTCTTTACAAGTGTTAGAAAGCATAAAAGAAAAATACAAAGACCTTATATACTTTATACTACATCATACAGCCGGTCATGCTTAGAAAGCCAGCTGGAAACATTTATTCTAGATAACAAAATCAAATTTAGAGTCAAAAGGCAGGTTGTTTTTTTTACTAGTGACTATGACATGCCATAGCTCACATCCTAATATATTACAAAAAGGATAAAAGTACATAAAGTAAAAAGCAACAGACTCAAGATCTCAATGTACAGTTACCAAAAGCATGGACCTTTTCACCAACTTATGTAAGTTGGTGAGTAATCAGAGATGCAGCGGAAAGTGCTCCAACTTTATGGAAAGGTACATCAGATAAAGCATGTGTTAAAAGTCTTCAGAAGAAATAAGTATTCACTTCTTGGCTTCGAAAGACTTTGTCCTTGATGCTTCAGAAGACTTCACTTTTGGCTTCGGAAGATGTTGGTCTTGGCCTCGGAAGATTTTACACTTAGAATATTTATGATGCAGGGTGTAAAACGTCCGAAGCATTTCTACTTTGTACTTAAGTGCATGCATGAGAGACTTTGAATGTTATAGGTGCATCAGCCTTACATGAAACCTTACAAACTCCCCCTAGGCAGATGCTACCAAAATATTTGAAAACCTTAAGACATTGACAATCCTCATCATGATAATGACCATACCCTTCTTCATTAGATGGTCAGGATTACTCAGACTTTCAAAGTATCTTCTCATCTGAAAGAGATCATGTAGAGGTAGGTTAAACATGTTCTGCCATGTGTAGACATCTTGACCACCTTGATCTTTGTTGACGTACCATCTTTTTGGATTAGTAGTGAAGGTCCAGGACAAGATGGGTCTTCCTGATGCAAGAAGAGCTACTTGTGTTGGAGTTGGTTGAGTTTCCTTTTGTTGCACTTCCTCAGGATGTTCTGACTCATCCTGAGGCTTAGAGGTGGATGACTTGAATTTCTTCTTTGACTTTTCCTTTCTAGCCATCCTTTTCTTCCTCTTTAAAGTCTTTGACTGAAAGGACTAGCCTTTAGCACCAGGTTGTTCTGATATGTCCTTCTCAAGTGGGTCCTTCACTCTCACAGGTTCAGAAGGAGAGGGATTTTGACCCTGCTGTGGATCAGAAGATGAATCTTGCTGAGGTTCAGCAGGAGGTCTAGGTTGTGTTGTCTCAAATTGTTCAACCTTAACCTCCACTGTTGAGGGGCTTGACTTGGTGGAGAGTGTAAGTCAATAAGCTCTCTCCTTTTGTTCTTCTGCTTGATCACCCTTATGTGCTCATCCATGGTGGATAGAGACATTGGGCCAAGTCTCCTTCCGGAGAATCCATACAGCTTCAAGAAGCTCATAATCCTCTGCCTATCAGCAAACTTCTTTTGACTCTTTTTGATGATGGCTCTTAACTTGGCTGCTTCTTCCCTCATCTTTCTTTTTGTAGCTTTTGGTTCTTTGAGTACTTGAAGTTCAATTTGTTTGAGATACTCAAACCCTCAATATACTCAAAGGACAAAGGAATAAGTGCAGCTGCCTTGTAGAGTCCTGTGGCAGTCAGGTAGCTGATCATGTTTTGCCTATCAACTTTTTTGTCTACCTAAGGTGGTGGAGTTGCCACAGTCTCTTGCACAGGACTTTCTTGAACTGGGGAGAGAGTAGGAACATGTTTGTACAGTCTTTTCTAGTCTTCTTTGTTCTTTGATTTGGAGGAGAAACCTTGCATCCTCTGCTTTCTTCCTCTCTCTAAACATTTTCATGTCTGCCAGTTCATTCAGTTGTTCTTAGGGGAGAGAAATGATCTCATCAATATTATAGTTCCTAGTCTGCAGGTAAGTGATCCTGACTGCCCTTAACTCATCATCTTGAGTGCTTGGTCTGGGGGCAGCCCTGATTGCAACTTTCATGAAGCTTGAAAACCCAGTGGAACTTTCTCCCCTTAGCGTCCTCTTCCTCTCTCTCTCCTCCTCCTCCTCAATCTCCTCAGGAGCCATTATCCTTTTCCCTTTGTCACCCACAGACCTTTGTGACTCAGGATGGAGAGAGCTTTGACGTTCATTGCTTTGAGTAGCTTTTATGCTCTGGCTAGAGAGAGGTTGTGATACACCTTCACCAGCACGTGTTTTACTTAGGGAATGGATTGTTGAAGTAGTTGTAATTGTGACAATGCTCTTAGGCTCTATCACTGGGCATTCAATCAAGGTTTTCCCTTTAAAGCTAATCTCAGGGTCTGCCTCAACATCCAGTTGACCAATGACATTACATGATTGCCTTTCTCTTCTTCTTGAGCTAAACTCTTTAATAATCCTATCTTGAATCCTCTGAGCAAGCCTGCAGCTTGCCTAGATTAGCTTAGATTGGCAAGTGGTATGTTGACCAGATCAAGACTTTCATAGTAGTTCAAGTTCTGAAAGTTGAAAACTTCTTGTTGTCCTTGAACTTTTTGAAGTATGAAGGCTCTTCTATCAGCATCATACCTCCACCCTAAAATATAATTTGATGATCCTTGAGGTAGGATGACATAGCCCTTGGGATTCCCTCCTCAAAGAGACTCTGAATGAGTGAGTCTAGTGAATCCACATCAAAGTGAACTTGGGAAGGTTGCTGAGTATGAACAAGTGCAAGTGAGGATGGTGAGTCCTCAATGTCCATACTCTGTGAAGAACTCCCACGTTTTGTGATTGCTATGACTTTCTCCCCCTTTTTGGTAGCATCACCCTCTTGCATAAGTGAGCTAGGAGTTAGGTCAATCACATCCACAGGTTCTTGTGTTCCTGGATGAGCTCTTCTTAAAGGTCCCCAGCTAGTTTTTCCTTAAGATAGGATATCTCAAGTTGTTGATCATTGACCCTGTTTTGTAAGGTAGTCATCTAAGATTCAAGATGATTAACCTTAGAGACTAAATAGGAGCATGTTTGTGACGATTTCTACACCTTTAATCTTATGTTCCCCTCATCTTCATCAGAAGAATCTGCAGGACCGGTGAAGGGTGGTCACTTACAACACAACAACACAAAAAGGAGATTAACCAAACTTAATCAAACAGTAAACTAGATGAACCACAAGTATGATACTAAGAACACAAGTAATAAGTAAGAGACAGAATAAGAGAACACAAGTGATTGGTTTTCAAGGATGCAGTATATTGCTTTCTCAAGTTCTATTACAAGTGTTACAAAGCATAAGGAAAGATACAAGAACATGAAATACTTATACTACATCCTACAGCCGGCCATACTTTGAAAACCAGCTGGATACAATTGACTAGACAACTACAAAATCGATTGTAGAGTCAAAAGGCAGATTTGCCTTTTGACAAGTGACTATGACATGCCATAGCTCACATCCTAATATATTACAAAAAGGATAAAAGTACATAAAGTAGAAAGCATGGACTCAAGACCTCAATGTACAGTTACCAAAAGCATGGACCTTTCATCAACTCATGTAAGTTGGTGACTTTACAGAGTTGCAGCGGAAAGGTGGTCCAGCTTTATGGTAAAGTACATCAGATAAAGGCATATCTCTAAAAGTCTTCGGAAGAAATCTGTCTTCATTTTTTGGCTTCGGAAGACTTTGGCTTTGAAGCTTCGGAAGACTTCACTTTTACCTTCGGAAGATATTGGTCTTGGCTTCGGAAGATTTTACACTTAGAATATTTCTAGTGCATGGTGTAAAACTTCCGAAGCATTTCTACTTCAGTTCTTTAGTGCATGCTTGCAGAGAGACTTTGGATGTTTTGGCTGCATCAGACTTATAGGAATCCTTACAGAATCATTGGGGGATGAGAGAATTGGACCAGAGTCTTCTCTCTCACCACTAGGATGATGTTCTTGCTGTATTTCCCCTGCTTACTAACAACTTCAAATGAAGTGTCAATGGGCTGAGTTGCCATGGTTGAGAGCCTTAATGATGTAGTCACTTGCAGAAGTAAGAGCCTCTTCCATATGGACCTTCTGAACAGGTTCAGGGAGATCCACCTCAGTGATGGGTGAATGATGTGAGCTAGACAAGGGAGAGGCAGGAGAACTCATCTCTCTTTGAGTGGGCGAGGAGTAGAGAGACTCATGGTACTCACTGAATCCCATGTCTTCATCATCATAGAATTCTAGATTGGGAATTGGTTAATTTAAATCAAGAGGCTGGGGATGGTAGCTCTCCCCTGAAGGTTGTTCACTTGAGTGTTAAGTTTTAGAGTGAAGGCTTAAGGCTAATGGGCTAATTAGCTCATCAGGCTGAGCATGAGGAATCTCATCACTGATTCTTGATGAGATGGAAGTAGTTTGCTCTTCAGGAGGAGTGGGAGCTCGAGTGTCCATTTCTTCATGTCTGGTTTAGTGATATGGGGGTGTGCACAAGTTCAGTAGCCAGTGCAAGGGTTCATTTTGATTTTCTTTGGTAGGTTTTAAGCTATGTAGGTGGTTGAGAAGTAGAAGGTGTGGTTTTAACGCTAGCTTGTGCTGCTAGGTTGTCACCTTGAGCAATGAGCTCTAACATTTTTGAGACAAGGGTTGTTTCTACCCCACAGCAGCCAACAGTTTGCTTCTTCATTATCTTAAAGATGTCGGGCTTCATCTATCCCAATTTAAAAATATTACCTGTTTCCCTCAACTGTGAGCCTAGTTCACAGTTGAGAATGTATTGAACATATCTAGAAAACATATAATACTCTAAGGAGTCCAAATTTGCAAGTAAATTTGTGTAAACAAATTGAGAGTACCTGAACTTGACCCCTTGGATCATTTTATGAACTCTGAAGAAGAGATCCTCAGGAATCTGGTCACATCCCCCATGCTTGTTAGACAAACTGTGGATGACCACATGGAGTAGGTACTTCCACTAGAACGACACCTTCTCTTTCCTAAAGGTCTTTACAGAGAAATCTCCCTCATATCCCATCTGCTCAAAGGAATGATTGACAGTTTCCTTTGGGAAGAACATCTCACCTTCTTCATCATCCAGCTGAAGATGAGTGTTGATGATGGCTGGAGTGATGAAGATTGTTCTCCCTTGCACTGTGGCAGACAGTGCCTTCTCCCCGTCCATAATGACTTCTTGACAAGTATTCCAAAATTCTAAAAGTTGATCCTCATAGAAAGGAGGATCAATGGTAAGGGAGGTGAGGTAGTTAGACAAAGAAAGAAAACGGCATACCTTTGAGAAACTTGGATCTTTCTTAGAGTCCAACAGAGGAACCTGATTGTGTTGCCTGTGGAGTTGCATGGAAAAATTTGGGTTGTTTCTACGGTGGAGGTTAGCCATTTGAGAAAACTTAGTAGTGAAGGAAGATAAGAAAAAAGGCGGTTTGTGGGTGAATTTAGGTTTCTGGGAATAGTTCAGATGAAGAAGAGAGTGAAAGAGGGGGAACCATTTGGTATATTTATATAAAATTGGATCTGAGACAAAGTTAATGAAAGAGGATAAACTTTGAAATCCAGATGTCGGTCCCACCTCTGAAAGGAAGTCTAAAATCTTCCGAAGGTATTTTGTCTTCAGAAGTTTTTGATAAAAAAACTTCCAAAGCTAAAATGGCTTCGGAAGAAAATTCAAAGATTTTAGAAAATTTTGCTTTGGGAGATATTTAGTCTTGGGAGAGAATTTTCCTGTAAAAACATATAAGTACTTAAGAAAGATTTTAAACTTCAGAAGAAGTTTTTGGGAAATTTCTTCGAAGATAAATTTACTCAAGTAGTTATTTGTTTTGTGAACAAAATTTTATTTTGAAAGTAAATACATATCTTCTGAAGAATAAAATAATCAAAATTTTCAAAAATCTAAGAAATATTTTTTAAAGGAATTTTTTTTTCTTCCAGAGTAAACAAGGGCTTATTTATGTGATGAAATAGACAACCAATGACACATAGTTATAAAAATACTATGAGTTAGTTTTAAGAAAAGCTACTCAAAGTTTATCATCCAATAGCTGATACAAGATATTTAAATCTTTGTTCATCAAAAGATTTGGTGAACAGATCAGCATATTGTTCATTTGTGTTAACTTTGACTAGTTTGATAAATCCCTTTTCAAAGTTATCTCAAATTAAATGATACCTGATATTGATGTGTTTTGTCCGTGAGTGTTGCACAAGATTCTCTGTGATAGAGATAGCACTGTTGTTGTCTATGTGAATAGGAGTCTCTTTGAAGTTGAATCCAGCACAAATACATGTCTGACATATTGGGGTTGGCTTGATATCTAGCACAAATACATGTGGCAAACATGATCTCAGGCCTGCTAGCTGTGAGGTACATAAGAGACCCAATCATAGCCCTATAAAGATGTTCATCCACACACTCCCCCTCAAGATCAGGTACAAGAGAGGGGTTTCTGGCTATGTGTGTCTTAGAAACCTTATAGTCAGTCATGTTGAATGTTGTAAGTATGTCTTGCACATACTTTGACTGACTTATGAAGATGTCACTATCAACCTGCTTCACTTGAATTCCTAAAAAGAAATTGAGTTCTCCCATTGCACTCATTTCAAATCTATTCTTCATCAGCTTCTCAAAGTCTTTGCAGAGCTTTGGATTGGTTGACCCAAAAATAATTTCATCCACATATACTTGGATTAGCATTAATTCATTTCCTGTTCCTTTAATTAAGAGAGTTCCATCTTTACTAGCCCTTTTGTATCCATGTTGACAGAGATACTGAGATAGAATCTCATACTACTTCCTTGGAGCTTGGTGCAGCCTACAAAGAGCTTTATCAAGCTTGCAGAGATAATCAGGATGATCAGGATCTACAAACTAAGGTGGTTGTTTGACGTACATCTCTTCATCAATCACCCCATACAGAAAAACACACTTGACATCAAGTTGGTAGACCTTCAAATCCTTGGATGCAGCAAAAGCTAAGAATATTCTAACAGCTTCAAGTCTTGCCACAGGAGCAAAGACATCTGTGTAGTCAATTCCTTCTTCTTGTGTGTATCCTTGAACAACTAGTCTAGCCTTGTTTTTGATGACAAGTCCTCTATCATCCTTCTTATTCCTAAACACCCATTTGGTTCCTATATTAGTTTTCCCTTAAGGAAGAGGACATAAGTTCCAAACCTATTGCCTTTTGAATTAAAGCAGCTCCTCTTGCATAGCTTCAACTCAACTTCCATCCTTTAAAGCCTCATCAACTTTATTTGGCTCTATCTGGGATAGAAAACAAGTGCGGAGACAAACATTTACATCATGGGTTTCTCCTCTTGTCTTTACCCATGTGTCAACATTTCCAATGATGTATGTGGTGGGGTGAGACTTGTGAATCCTTAGTTGAGGGATTACAACAAGTTGTTTGGAGAGATCTAAATTAGAGAAATTTAGATCAGGCATTGAGGTTTCTCCCACCATATCAGCATACTTATCAAGTGTAACTTGATCCAATGAGTGTGTGACATCATTTATGTTGTCTTTAATGGAATGGTTTTCTGCATCAAGAAACTCTTGATCACTTTCACCACCTCCATTTCCTTACACATTTGAAGCTCCTTTATTTGAGTGTTATGCCTCTAAGCTAGAATTTGAAGGCACCTCAGATGTATCAGCTGAATTTGTCATTGTTGTGCTGATAGGAACTACATTTACAGGGTTAGTTACAACTGAAGCTGAAGTAGTATAGCTTGATGGTCTACTTAGCTTAAATCTTGGGTCAGGATCACCTGCTGATAATATATCTGTGGATCATAAAACATGTTCACAAGATTTGTTAAAACAGTTGGTAACTAAATCAAGATCAAATAGCCAATCAGGACCAGAACCTTTCACACTAGGAGTGTGCTCATTGAAAGTCACATTGGCTGACTTGTCAATTACTCTAGTTCTGAGATTGTATACTCTATAAGCCTTAGCTTGAGAAAAGTATCCAATAAAATGTCCATCATCTGATTTCTCATCAAACTTGACAATTTGATCCTTGGTATTCAAAATGGTGCAAGGACATCCAAATGACCTGAGAAAGCCAATAAAAGGTTTCCTCTTGTGCCAAAGTTCATAAGGAGTCTTACCATATGTATTAACTACTAAAACTCTGTTTTTCACATAGCAGGCAGTGTTCACTGCCTCTGCCCAGAAGGTGATGGGTAGTTTGGAGTCAGACAACATAGTTCTTGCAGCTTCAATTAGTGTCTTGTTTCTCCTCTCATCAACATCATTTTTCTAAGGAGTCTTGGGATCACTATATTGTCTTGTAATACCCTTTTCATCACAAAATGTATCAAGGATTTGGTTCTTGAATTCAGTTCCTTGATCACATCTTATGGTTTTGACCTTGTAATCATATTGATTCTCAATCTTTAGGATGAAACTCTTCAAGATCTCAAGAGTCTCATCCTTAGTTCTAAGGAAAAAGACCCAAGTGAATCTTGTAAAGTCATCTATGATTACCAAACAATAAGAGATCCTTCCTAGGCTCATTACACTGGTGGGGTCAAAGAGATCCATATGTAATAAGTGTAGGGGTGTAGTGATGGAGTTTCTTTCCTTTGGCTTGTGAGATACCTTGTGTTGCTTCCCTTGAGGCATGCAACATAGTGGTCATCACTTGTAAACTCTTTCTTTGGCATTCCAGTTACCAAATCGTTCTTAATTAATTTATTCATGTTCTTAAAGTTTACATGGCATATTGTTTTATACCAGAGGAAAGATTCATCACTATTGGCTTTAGATAGAAAGCATGAAACTTCTCCTGAGGGAGATGTTTCTTGCAAATCCATCTAGTACATGTTCCCTTTTCTGAAGCCTCTGAGAAGGATATGCTCATGAGGAATGACCACCCCGGGCCTGAGAACAATGCACTCATGCTCAGTAAAGAGCATGTTATGACTTTGATCACAAAATTGAAATACACTCAAAAGATTATATCCAAGCTCCTTAACAAAGTTTCCCTTCTCAATGCTAAGCTTACCATTTGTGACCCTGACCCTTCCAATTATTTAACCTCTAGCATCTCCTCCAAAAGCAACTGGTCCTCCATCAATTTTCTCAAAATTTTGGAGTAGTGACCCATGCCTGTCATGTGCCTGGAACAACCACTATCAATGATCCATACATTTCTGTTTGTCTTGAGCTGTTCCTGCACAAAAGAGATGGTTAGTTACATTTGGAAACCCAAGCCTTATTGGTCTTGGGCTCATCAAGAGAAGTTGAAGACAATGCAACAATAATTGATCCTATCGTCATATTTTGAGGATCATTTGCTGATATTAATGAAGAACTTTCAGTCACTTGGTCTTTCTTTGTCTTCCACACCACCTTTGGAAGCTTAGACTTGACCTTCATCACTTTGGAAGTTTTGATGACTGGACCTTCGGAAGATCTTGCTAACACTACAACAGGCTTCAACGCTTCGGAAGTATCCCTTTCTTCCGAGACCAAATTTTCTTCCGAAGGCAATATTTCACTTTTCTTCTTCTTCATTTTGGAGCTTCCGAAAGAAAAAATTTTCCTTACGAAGCTTTCTTCTTCTTCAAACTCTCAGAAGTTTCTTTCTTGGTCATATGGACAGTACTTTTTGGATTGTAAAGGCAATCCTTAGCAAGATGACACACAGTTCATTTTCTTCTTCCTGAGAGTCTTCTTTTTAGAACAAACTGAACTTGATCTATTTCCTTCTCCATCTTCATCTTTTCAGATGATGTGACAATTCTTTTGGGGTGAGAACTACCTTTGGAGCTGGATAGTTCAGGTTGTGTACCAGTGGTACGCAACTGATCAGCCTTCTTATTGATGCTGGAATGATTTGGACATGAACTAGAACTCCTGGTACTAGAGTTCAAACTTGTGTCTTCAGACTTAAGCACCTCAAAACCTGCAGAGATAAAGACTTGTTTCCGCACAGAATTAAAGTTGGCCTTGATCTCTGAGCCTTCTTTAACTTCCTCTTGGCCTTTCCGATCAAGTTCATTCTTCTTGACTTGGTCATCCTAACACTTTTACTCTCCTCAAAGGAATAGTGACCCTTCTTAGAATGCTCTTTCTTCACTCTTCTCAGAGACATCCTTCACTATTTCCTCTTCATGCTCTTCACTCATGGGGTCTATGAAGGGAAGCTCATCTTCACAAGTTCCATATCTAGGAGATCTTACAGACAAGATTGTGTGTGGAGGAGCGATTTCACTATATCCCAGTCCCTGCTTATTCTGATAACAAACTTTTTTATGCAAGGATTATGATATAATGTTCTTGAAGTTCTCTTCTTCAAGAACATATTTTTCTACCTTGGCTTTGCTGATCACAAGCTCATCCTGATATTCAGTCAACTTAGTTATGAGATATTTGATCTGAGTCCTGTAGTTGGTATGTTTATGTTTAAGAGTTGAAATGGTTTTCTCTAAGTCCTATATCTTTAGTTTGTAATCATTTTCAACTTTAAAATATTTAAAGACTCAAGATCAGATCTCATCTTTAAGTTGTAGGACCTGTATCTATTTACTTTAGCAATACATTTAGGTGTACATAGATGTTCAATACCTTTGCTTCATCATGGTCAACCATTAGTGCTTGGTTTGAAGAAGCATCTTCACCTGAAAGCTCCAGTCAAAGCCTCCTTCAACAACAACTGTAGCTTGCTGCTTTGGCTTCTCATTCTGGGTGGATCTCTCAGTGTAGTTTGGTTTGGCTTGTGTTTGGCCACCATTTGCCCTTGGTTCATTACACTACCTTGCAAAGTGCCCCATCTGTTTAAAGCTATAACATTTTACTTTGCTTTGTCCAGCCCAAACTTTCCACTGGCTGCATTGCTTGGAAACTTCCTCCCTGTCCTCTTGTATAATTTCTGGCTCTATAAGTGAGAAGAGCCATTTGCTGAACTATCTCCATGTATTCCAGATTATCTAGATAAATACGTTCTAGATCTTCAAAGGTGAAGAGAAAGTTGCATGTGCTTTCATCAGAAGACATAAAGTCTTGTGAAGAGCTTGTCTCTTGGAATGGGCTTCCTTGAGTGTAGCTTTCTCTTGGTGTGTCCAAGAAGGTGATGAAAGGACCCTTTTGTGAGTTGTCAGGATAGCAGATAAGATGATGCCGTGATTCTCTACTATCCCTTTCAACCACATGGAAGGCAGAACTCAGTTGATTGCTGGAGTTACCAGATGAACTTTGCATATTCATCTCCATCTAGTATCCACTAAGAATACCATACAACTCTATCAGAGTAAGAGTCTTAAGGTTCTCGCTTCTCTTGATAACAACACAATAATATGTCCATTGTCTAGGAAGAGACGACATCAACTTCCTTACAATGTCTCTGTTCTCAAGAGTCACTCCAACATCCATTAAAGTGTCCATAATCTCAACATACCTGAAGTATTGCTGAGTCATGGTTTCACCTGTTTTGAAGGTGAAGTTTTCAAATTGATGCTTCAGGAGATCCCTCTTGTTCTCCTTAGCTTAAGTTGACCCCTCATACATCAATTTCAGTGCATCTTGAAGCCTCTGTATATGGAGTTGGGAAGAGCAGTTTGAAGGGTTGTCATGGCTTTCTGATCAATATATATTCTCTTCATGTCTTTTTCAGAATAGTAAGCCACAGCTTTTGGAATCATACCACCCCCAGCAGCAGCTGAAGAGGTAGCTTGGTATGTGAGGCCCTGAGACAACAAATTCTCACATCCTGAAGTCTTGTGACTTGATGAACCCTTCCATTCGTTGGCACCAAGTGTCAAAGTCTCCAGGAATGATCAGCGGGGACTTTGTCATGGTTCCAGTTTTCATATCAGCTTTAGAAAGAGTTGCCATTTGAGATGTTAAGTATTCTGTGTATGTGAGGGATCTTAAGATGGTGAGATCTTACAATCAAGAGCCTGGAATGCTCTGATACCAATTGCAGGACTGTTTATGGGATGGTCACTTACAACACAACACACAATGATGAGAGTGTTAAAGAACACTTAACAGATCAAATAGGAAACTGGGAACAATATGATTTGATACTAAGAACACAAGCAAGTGTGAGACAGAACAAGAACAAACAACACAAGGATAATGGTTTTCAAGAATGTTGTATATTGCTCTCAAGTTCTTTACAAGTGTTACAAAGCATAAAAGAAAGATACAAAGACCTGAGATACTTTGTACTACATCCTACAACCGGTCATGCTTAGAAAGCCAGCTGAAAACATTTGTTCTAGACAACAAAATCAAATGTAGAGTCAAAAGGCAGATTGCCTTTTGACTAGTTACTATGACATGACATAGCTCACATCCTAATATATTACAAAAGGACAAAAATACATAAAGTAGAAAACAACAGACTCAAGACCTCAATGTATAGTTACCAAAAGCATGGACCTTTTCACCAACTTATGTAAGTTGGTGAGTAATCAGATTTGCAGCGGAAAGTGATCCAACTTTATGGAAAGGTACATCAGATAAAGCATGTGTTAAATGTATTTGAAAGAAATCAATCTTCACTTCTTGGCTTCGGAAGACTGTCCTTGAAGCTTCGGAAGACTTTACTTTTGGCTTCGAAAGATTTTACACTTAGAATATATCTGATGCAGTGTGTAAAACTTCCGAAGTATTTCTACTTTGCACTTAAGTGCATGCATGCATGAGGGACTTTGAATGTTTTAGGTGCATCAGCCTTACATGAAACCTTACATTAGTTTACTTAGAACATTAAATCCTCACAAGTCATAGACGGCAGCTCATAGGCACGCAGGCTTAAATGGTGTTGGTCGCCGACTCGCCAGTCGGCCGCAGGGTGGACGCAGGCACGCAGCTGTAGCCTGCAGGCAACCGGGGGGGGGGGGGGGCAAGGGCACCAGAGCAGAAGAGAAGTGGTCGATGGTGGGTATGGAGGAAATGTAATTGGGGCTAGGGTTTTATTTTTTGTTATAAAAGTAAGGGTAATTTAGTAATTTTACTTAAATAATAAGTGAAAAAAAGAGATGCAGAGATTCGAACTTGTGACCTCATCTTGGCTACTAAACTTTCAAGCGCGCGACCAACTAGTGAACCAACAACATTTTCTAAGATAAATTGTCAAACTTATTATACTAATGCGTTCATTTCCTGCAAAACTATGGATTCACAAAAAATTCCATACCACACGTTACTCTACAGGTTCAAAAATCAATAGGTCACTTAACCCCCTATTCGTGGTTATATGTAACTTATAAAGAACATGCGAAAAAGTGAGGGCGAAAAATAAATATCAAGCCAGACACAACCATGCTTAGAACTACGCTTGCAAATGACTAGGGTCTTCCAACGTAACTAGGTTGGCATGGCAGACACTAGCCAACTTTGCCTTGCCATCATTACCTTCCCATCGTTACCTTGTCATCATTATCTCAGTAAAGATTATGTTATTTATTGGATCAAACAAATCTATAACAATTACGTCCATTAGGGTTAAGTGGTTCCTTTCGTTATAAATAAATGACACCATCACATTAAGTGGTTCCTTTCGTTATAAATAAATGACACCATCACATTTCAATCTATCTCATTTGTAATGAGCAAATCACATACATGACATCAACTTTTTATCCCCCTCCAGAGAACTTGTTTCTACTTTTCTACTTGTTTCTAACTTATTGCCACTTAAGCCTCTTCCCATCCAACTTAAGGCTGTTAAACCACCTCTCTCTATCTTTTTTTTTTTTCTCTCTCTCTCTCTCTCTATATATATATCTTTTTAATCATTTATTATGTTTATCTACATATTTATGTATTGCCCATTAATTACATATGTATTTATGTTTGATAAATTAGTTACTTGAGCGTCACAATGCCCTTACGGCTAGTCTTCCCAGGTCCTCTAACGTAGATTTTTTTGTTGTTGCAATTTAGATCCAAACTCAAGTTAACAAGACATGGTTCAACCAACGTCAAACCCAACGAGAATTTATATGTAACAAAAGAAGTCTTAAGACTACCTCTTTCCTTTCCGAATATGAAGAGACAAAAAGCCATAAAGAACAACATTATAATCAAGAACCAAAATGTTTGATCCAAGAAAAAAACATAAACTAAAATATTATCAAAGATTTATGAAATAAATAAGGAGCCAGTTCAGGTTACCAATTTAAAAAAAACTCTCAAATGTAAAACCAAGAAAGAACAAGCACCAAATGACCAACTACTAAGGCTCGATCCGGGCACCAGTTCCGCCACCATCAGCAGCAGCAATCTTTTGAGCCTCGGCCAACATTTCTTCTTCGTTAATCTCTGGTGATTTTGTTTTATCACCATCAGAATCCGAGTCTGTACTCGTGTGGTTAAATTCCGAGACCGTGGAGCCCTGACCGAACGATGTGCTGGTGCTGCTTTCTCCTCGATGGAAAGCAAGTCTCTTTGCATCATCATTTTTCATTCTCTCTGCGTATATTCTAACATCGAATTTTGCTTCATTTTTCCCACCAAATGCAGACTCGAGTTTTTCTATATAAAACAAGCTTTCCATGAAACTCTTCGTGTTTGGGTCATCTGAGTATACAAATTTCACTTTGTTTGCGGTTTTAGGCTCAAGAAAAGGTTTCACAACCTGTAAGACATAATCTTGAAGTCAAACAGACTAATTTTCAAACTCACAAATTTATCAAATTTCATCACTTCTCCAGAAAAACAAACCAAACCCATGATCAATTTTACATATAAAAAGTATCAGTTTGACTTCAAAAGTCAAACCAGAATCTGCATTATAAATTTTTTGAAGTCAAATAAGCTAATGTTCAGACTCAACAACTGATACGAATATCAGAAGCTATCAACATTAACTAGATAGCATTGTCATGTGATGTCAGGGAGAAGAGAACAGGTATAAATCACAAGTTTAAAATTTACATTTTTGACCTCAAAAGTCAAACTGTGAATTATGTACCTTCCAAAATGGTTCAAAGAATTTTGGTGGATTGTATAGAATTGCTAGGCCAAGCCTCTCAGGGTAATGATCTTGCAAAATATGAGCGGTTTCCTTCGTTGACTTGATGGATATATTTGACATGCTAAAGCCATGAAAATCGATCAACCAAACCATTTGTTCTTGTTCTGGTGGCAGGTTAAAAATCGCATTTTCCATGCAATATACCAAATATTTAATCTGTGCTCGCGTCGACTTTGAATTCTGCAGTTAGATATACCAAAACCAAAGTGTATCCAACACAAATAATAAAAAGTAAGTTTGATCCTAAATTAAACAGAGTTGCGAAGCATAAAGAGCAACCAGAAATGTGAGATGAAACCTGGCATCTAGGTCTCATAACAAGCACACTCCTCCCCTGTTTGTCCAAAAAACTTGATCGGTAAAGTTTCCCGGTTTCTGCCTCGGCGGCAACATGTTCCTACATTAAATAAACAATAAAATGCCAAATAAATAAAAAATAAACAGAAGTTAAAGTAATGATCAAGATTCAATCTAGGGGCAGTTTACCCAACGAATCTCTTCGGGTCTGTAATTCATTCTCCATATTAAGGATGCTTCAAGCATTTTTTCTGCTTTTTTAGCATTCCAATTCCGTGCTCTAAGATATCTTGAAATTGATTGATCAGATAAACAACGAGAATACTCATCTCCAAGCCTCTGTTTGATCTTGTCAATCGACGTGTGCTTCTCAATCGCTTTGCGTACCTCATTGATCTAAAATAAACCATATTAAATAAATTTTTTTAGTTTTATACTTTCATGACTAAAGTAATTGAAATGATGAAACTTGAATATTAAAAACATACCAACTTTGGTTGATCTTGAGGGCTAACTGATACATTTGAGTTTGTTTTTCTCAATTGTGGGGTCATCAGTTGTGGATTCATAGCTTTATATGAGTTTCTGTTTGTAAAGAATCAAAGATTTCAAATGGTCACCACTATAACTAAATTCAAATGAAAAGATGTAGAGTCAAAGCCAAACACACTTAAACTCCAAGATTGATTTGAACTATAAAAATTAGTAAACACTTAATCTAGTTGATTAATAGGTATTTAATGATAGCAAAGATTGCTGTCAAATTGTCACAAAGTCGATATCAAGTTTGATTTGAAAGTGATAGGTTTGACCTTAACACTAAACCTTTGTTTTCACGAATGAGAAAAGGGCAATCGGTATAATTCAAGAACATTAAATCATTGACCAAAAAGTCAGCATCTTTTTCATAAATTTCCAAGCAAGTATAAGAAACTAAATACAAACTTAGGCAAGAGCAATACAACTTCATAACAGGAGAGTCGGTATGATTGAAGAACAATTGTGCATTGAATAAAAACCAACATAAGAGTAAGCAACTAAACACACAGCTGCTTCCATATAATTCAAAACATTCAATTCTTTGATTTCATGAACTAAAAACACAATCAATAAAAAGATAACATTTTATTCATATGAGAATCCACAAAACCTCAAGAACAAATAAACACTAAATGAACAATCAACACAATTTTCATCAAATCCGGATTTTATTCATATGAGAATCCACAAAACTCAAGAACAATCAAACACTAAATGAATAGTCAACACAGTTTTCATCAAATCTGGATTGCTTACATTCCTGGTTTGGTACGCTATAGTCAATAACAATATCGATCCATCAGAAATTCACCTTCTTTCCATCAAATTCATATAACCCACATACTCGAGTATAAAGAAAAAAAGAAGAAGCATACATTAGTTCTCGAAATTGAAAACTGAAAAAAAAAATCAAATTCTCGGCATAGTTCAAGAACAATCAAAAATCCATATCATATCTAAATTACCCCCATATATCAACTAAACAAATTATAGGTTCAGTACAGTCAAGAACACTTTAATTGATGAAAAATTCAACCTTTTTACCATCAAATTCAGATAACACTATAATAGACATGAGTAAAACCCAACTAAACACACAATTCATCCTACAAATTAAAATTAAAAGAAAAAATTATAATGTCAGTATGATTCAAGAACAATCATGCACTAACTAAGAAAATTCTTAACAACTTTTTCAATCAAATCAGGTAAACTTTACACCAGTATATGCAACCAAACACAAAACTCAATGAAAAATTATATAATTTTTCAATCAAAAACAGGGTCCTGTGTCGTCTGTATGCCACTCTTGAAACCCATTATTTCCACCCAAATTTCTTTCTACCAAATTCAATGCGATCACTGAATTAGCGAATTGAAATAAGGAAACAGTGCATAAAACATGGGTTCCCAAACAAAAATTACCAAAACTAAACGAGAATGGTTAAGGGGATTAAACGAATATAATAAAAACCCATGAATAAAAATTACCTTTATCTTGTGGGGTTGTGAGAAGAGATTGAAAAACAAAGTATTGGGAGATCGCAAGAAGATTTAACCATAAAAGAGGGGAAATCAACAAAAGGGGGTTATTAATTAGGGATTTGAGATATCAAAAAGAGGGGGTGTTGTTGATGTTATTGGTGAGAAATCCATGTGGCGATTGGGGGAAGAGACGCAGGCTGATGACGATGATAATGATGAATTGATGATGATGATGATGATATCGAAGTTCGATTGCGAAGGTCAAATTCGACGTGCAACAAACAGTCGGCAATTCGGCATTGGAATTCCTACCATGCAAACGCCTTTTATTAAAAAAATATTAATCATACCAAGTATAGTTTTCGTTAGATTATTATTATTGTTGTTGTTATCTATCAAGGTTATATAATAAATGAAAAAAGAATTATATAAGTGCTATGGTGACGTTAGTTCTAAATAATGGTTTCCAAAAATTTGCAAAGAAACTAGTAGAATCTTCTTATTATAATAAAACTAGTATTAAGCTTCCCGCGTTACGGGATGAGAGCGGCGTAAAACTGTGGCACGTAGCACCAATGTCATATCACCATGTTGTCAATCACCAACATGAAAAAGTATCGTATCAAAAAAGAAACAAAAGAATATAAAGTAGACGTAAACACGTTCAACCATGCACGTGAAATGTAAAACATTAAAAACAATAACTAAGTCGATCTAGAATCCGTACGTTCGATTGGGCCGTTAAATTGAAAAAATATAGGCGTAACAACTTTAAGCCACTCACGCACGTTAAGATATGCTAACTCTCAGAATTTAGACTGAAATGTAAAACAAAAATATATAAAAAATGAAAAGTATATGGGACCAAAATTAAAAGAGAAAAATTATATGGAGTTAAATTTTAAAAAATGTAAAAGTATTAAGTTGATATTAAAAAAATAAAAGAAAGGAGAAAACCAAAAGATATGTACAACTTGTTAAGCTCATGATACAATAATCAATGCAACTTTTAGTTGCTAATTAGTATATATTAAATGGTAACTAAGGATGTTACATGGCATAAAATGGTAATTAGAGATGCCACATGACAACACTACATTTACTTTTAATAAAATTTTCTCATTTCTCTCTCCTATTAAATAACTCAGTTAATTACTAATTATATTATTTAATTCTATTTTTTTATTATAAGCTATTTTAAATAAATTAAGAAATAGATCTTTTTATTAATGTTTATTTCTAGAGAAACAAATTTTTATAAAAAGAAAATTTTCTAGAACGTACATCATACTTTTCTTAAAACATGAAATATTTTAAAAATGATATTTTTTTAAATGTGTTTTGTTTTTAACAAATGTTTGATTTATTTTTTAGTAAAAGCAAAGAAAGTATAAAAATAAATTTTTAAAACGTTGATATCATTGTTTTATTACTTATATACTTACTCACACATAATATGAATCACATATTATTTAATAATTAATAAATTTTTATTTTATTTAATATTTTATTTATTCAACCAATACACGGGTTCACTAAAGCTAGTGATATATACACATTCATTAATTATTATAATTTTAATATAATAATAAGGTATCACTTTAATTTAGAGGAACAAAGGGTTATTATAGATTTGGGAAAATTTCACATAATAATAAGTAACATTTAAAAGCGTTAAATTAAGTCATTTATATTTTTATTTGTTTTGGTAAGATTAATAATATTTTATTTATTTTAGTCAGGTCATTAGAGTTTTAGGAGGATTCTAATTAGGTTACTAATATTTATTTGATTTTTTGAAATAATTCAGAATCTTTCTTTAAATAATTCAGATTTTTATAAATATTATTAGTTTCTAAATATTTCAATTAATAAATTATTTAATAATTTATGAATGACCTAATTTGAATAATTTAAAACTTTAGTGACCTGATTGTTGTTTGATAATTTTTGAATGATTAAGTGCTGAACCAATAACATGTATAAAACATTAAGTGCTGAGCTTGTATATCGCTTAACTATTCAAATGCAAATGTCTCAGCATTACACCTCTTAACCATTCAGCATTAGTATACTGCTTAACCATTCAGACACATTTGTTCACGAGACAAACACTCTGAACCAGTAAGTGATGAACCATTCAAACATCTGAATTATTAAGAGGTTGATTCAGATGCTGTCAAACAACCCCTTAAGATTAAAAAGTTTATGAGTGACGTGATCAGGACAAGAAAAATGCCTAGGTGACCTAATTAGATCAATATTGAAACTTGATTACTATTTTACAAAGGTATCCTTGTAACTTTTTACTTGTTCATATTAACTAACTTTTCGAAGACTAAATCAGTCATTGAACAGACAGTACCATTAGTTAATAAGAGAGTGCTTGGCTTTAGAAGATGAAGAGAGAGGAAGGGTGGCAAGGTGTACATAAGAAGAGGAGGTTGATACATGTTCAAAGAGTTGCATATAAGAGCGTTTCTACAACTTTCTTTGTCAGCAATTTATTGGAAGATTGCACCAGTACCAAACTATGGAAGAGCTGCCAACAATGTGGAAGAATTAAAGGTGCTTA
This sequence comes from Flaveria ramosissima, assembly GCA_025215565.1. Lineage (NCBI taxonomy): Eukaryota > Viridiplantae > Streptophyta > Magnoliopsida > Asterales > Asteraceae > Flaveria > Flaveria ramosissima. The sequence goes on from CM046045.1 coordinate 9,800,409, forward strand.
TGTAGCATCTAAGAGAGACAAATATAGCAGGGTCTTCGGGTTTGTCAGATTTCTGGAAGTAGATGACGAAAAGAAGATGGCAAGGGAAATATCAAAGATTAAGATCAGAGGGCGCTGGTTACAGGCTAATCCGGAAAGGTTCAAGCGTGAGAAGAGAATGCTAGTTTCCAAACCAGCTAAGTTGCCAAACAAAAACAATGGGAACCCTCAGGAAGTATTCATAGCCAAGAAAGTCAACCAGTGTTATAAAGAAAAAAGAACGTACAAGAAATTCTTGACTGGAACCGGATAGAAACAAGTAGTAGACATGGATGGGGTTGCAACTTGAAGGATTGATACATTTGATTTTTATATCTGAAAAACCTCTTGAGACTTTTTTGTGTTTTATTTCCTTGTTTTGTTACCTTTTTTGGTTAAAAAGTATTCTATGACCATCTTGACAATTCTCGTTAGGCCTATAGGAACCTACGATAATCGTGGAGGCTAAAGATCAAATGTCTTTGTCAAACGTCGAAAGTGTTAAAGTGGAGAACATAAACAACACCAAGTTATCATATCTGGGTGGACTACATATGATGTGATCTTTTAAGAGCACAGTTGAAGCAAAAAGGTTTGTGGAAAACAATGAAGCTTCTGTTCAAAGTCTTTTTAGCAAGTTATGGATATGAAATGGGCCAAGATATACAACATGATCGAATAGTGGGATTAAGAATTCTTGACGTACCTATGAACTTAAGGAGTATTGAAACATACATAAAGATTGGTGAATCATCCGAAAGAGTAATGTTACAATTAGACTTCTCCTGGGATGAATATGATGTCTCGTAAGGTAGGTTTCTCATCCTTACAAGCAAAATAAGGGTAATTGATGAGGAATTCACCTTGAAATTTAGAGTAATAGAGGATCCGTAACCTTGGATGTCTGTTCAACTTGAAGACTCGAGCATGTATAAAAACCTGGTTTCATATGATGAGAATGAAATCATGTCAGCTATGGGAGATGATGATGATGAATCAGAAGATGTTTGATCACCAAAGGATGAATGGTGGCTATTGGACTCCCATCCTCGAATCTCGCTTCATAGGGAACCCAACAGTCCACCACCTCGAAAGTTCCTGAAACAAATCCTCATGGTGGTGCATTGGAAGTTGAGGTAACCCCATTGGCTGGAAAGGCAAACACGAAAGTGAAGCTGGTGGGCTATATGTCAAATAAAAGTAGCCCAAACTAATTGGAATTAAATAGGCCTACTAGTGGGCATGATGAGAACAAGATTAGAAATGAGCCCTTTAATGAAGAGAACATGTTAAGTATACAAGGGAGACAAAGCCCAAATCAGAAGCATGAATTTAATAATGAGAACTAAGTGAGACAAATTCATAACCTGAATGATCAACCCTCATTAAAATCTCTTTATTCGCAACCCCAATCTGGTGCTCAACCTTCATAACAAGTACGCTCAAATCAATTCGGGAAGAGGAATGTAGATCTGGTGGTTGAGAGAATGGTGATTATAGGGAAAATACTTGGACTTAAAATGGATGAGTACAGAGATAAAATCATAGAAGTAGTTCCAAGTAAAGGTGAGTTAGTAGGTATCCAATGAACTTTGTAACACTGAACATAAGGGGAGCGAGAGCGGGGGACAAGGGTGGATGGGTGCGGAAGATTAAGCAGGAGCATAAGATCAACTTCATTACTCTCCAAGAAACCTAGTTTAAGGATTTTATGACGGTGAGGGTTAGTAACTTTTGGAATCGCACCCCATTCGAATTTAATGAGGGTAATGCAATTAGGAGATCCGGGGGTTATTAAGTATTTGAGACCCATCTATTTTCTCGTTAATTACATAAGTTAAAGGTCATAAATACTTAACGGTGAGAGGAAAAGTAAAGGGCCTGGCAGAGGATGTTATGGTGGTTAACGTATATGGCCCTCATGATCTAGTGGAAAGATCAAGATTGTGGGTGGATCTAGGTAAACTAAAGGAATCAATTGATGGTCTGTAGGTTTTTCTTGGAGAGTTTTATGAAGTAAGATGTTAATCTTAAAGACTTAACTATAAATTTACCATGATAATGGATTCACAATTCAATAGCTTTATTGCAAACTTGGGTCTCAAGGAGTATAATATAGGAGGATCAAGATTTACTTATATGTCTTCTAGGGCTTGCTCTACTTTTGCAAGCCAATTCTCGATTGTTGGGGTGATTGCTCTTCCAAGACTATTTTTGGATCATGCCCTAATTGTCCTAAAGACATTGTCCGCTAACTTTGGGACCATTTTATTCAAACTTTTCAATTTGTGGCTTGCAATGGAGGGGTTCAAAAAAGTTGTATTAGAGGCAGCCTAGGAATTTTCAAGAAATTCATTTAATCTGAGAGACCATACACGTATTTGTTAAAAAAATTAAAGCTATCAAGATGGACATTGTTGGTCCAGTTGATCGATAAATAGTGCAAATGATTATCAAAACGTTCAAAATCCACTAATCAATCATCCATAATAATAACACAACAATGATCTAGAATCAATGGTTTTCAATATAAACAAGACAAATCAAATAATAACAAAATCAAAGGCTCAATATGAATTTCATTGACATCCAGCCACCAAATACAGACTTGCAACAATGATATATCGAATTAGGGTTTTTCAAGGTTAGCCTACAATGATAGAATCAAGACAATATATAGGCAACCTAATTTCGTGTAAGGCCCCGTTCCCGGGAGGCCTACAGTTGGTCATTCATCGCACATAAAGCATATAATTGTATGTATAGTTCATAAAACGTTGCAGCGGAAACATTAAACATCATTTTATCATAAGAACTTTTGCAACAAAATACACCGTTGTTCAATTACAAAATATTTGTTCTATTACAATGCAAAAGCATTATAAATATGGATGCCATCCAAAATAAGCTGAGTAATCGCCCCGTGCCATCCTCAGCAACTTTACCTGCCAACTGGAAACACATAAAAAGTCAGCGTTGCTGAGTGAGTTCTAGTTTTATAATAAAACATACTTTACTTTCTTTTAAAACTATTCGTTACTTTTGCATGCTCACACATCATACGTACGCATAGATAATATCATTATTATCTTCTTCATTCATTCATTCCATATAACTTTACTTGCGCATCGGACATCATCCGTACCAATACCATGTGCTACACCCCGACCAGTCTTAGTTACCGGGCCGAAGTCAATAAATGAACAGCTAAACGTATGCCACGGTACTAAGGGTAACCGATCAGTCATAGCTACTGGGCCGAAGTCAATAAATGAACAGCTAAACGTATGCCACAGTACTAGGGGTAAGCGATTGAGGTTCTACATTAATGGTCAATCACAAAGAAGGACCCGTTATCTGATGCATGCAAGACGTTTCATTTCTTTCCACTTTACGTTACATAATACTTCATTCCATTCATTATCATAATACTTAAAGTAATAAGAAAGATAAACATACATGTTAAGGAACGCAAGCATAAACATAAACATGCAGCATCATCATACATACGCATTGATCATACATCACATCACACACATCATACACACTATGCATCACACGCACCGCCATGCCTAACATCACACATAACGGCATACATATCATTATCATCAACATCATCCTCATCATCATTAGCTCATCGTCCCGCGTCACCTTATACCGTCCATGCCCATCACATCATCAATAAATTTCATCTCGACTATCATCTCTGAACACTTAGGCGAATGAGCATCTATGCGAATGGACCCTATGTGAATGGACTAGCGGCGAATGGACATCTATGCGTATGGACTCTCAGTCGCACAGCTTTCATGCGTATGGCCTTCAGTCGCATGGCTTCAGGCGTATGAGCTTCAGTCGCATACCCTTTGTGCAAATAAACATCAGTCGCATGACCTCCAGGCGCATGGACTTCAGTCGCATAACCTTCATACGTATGGACCTCAGTCGCACCATCTTTTAATCGCATGACTCTCCAGCACATGAACTTCAGTCGCATGACCATTGTGCGTATGGACCTCAGTCGCATGGCAAGCGTGCGCATGGACCTCAGTCGCACTCCAATCGGCCGAATGGCCTCCAATCGCCCTCCAGTCGGTTGCCTAGCCCTAGCTGGTGAAGAATGCTGTTCACTCGACTGCAACCGCGGGTTTCGGCCTCCAACCCCTTCCAAACCTCTTTTAAGCTCAAATCAACCATTCTAAACCTTAGAGAAACATACCACGACCTCATTCAAGCATAACCAAGCAAGAAATCAAGCCTCAAACGCATCATACACATACATACATGCATAAAAACGGGTTTTTACCCAAAACTCGAAAATAGGTTTTCAGAAGTGTTCCAGCCCCAAAATCAGTTGAAAACGTGTAAAAGGGGGGTCCTAGAACTCACCTTAACGTTCCCATCGAGTAGAGCTTCGATTTGACACGCTACACGTCGATTTTGGCCGCTCGAACCAACCCGGACCAACACTTCTTCTCTTTCTCTCCTTCTCTTCTCCTCTCCTCTCTTCTTGGCTGAGAAAAATGAGAAGGGTTGGGGTGTTTCCCCCTTTTATACTCCCACTCTTCGAAGTTTCTCTCGTTGGCGGGTTTGGTCCCTCGGCTTTGGACTTTATTTCTTTGTTTCTTCTTTCGTCGGCTTCAAAGGAAATTTTCGGGCGTTACAAGTCCACCCCCCTTAAATAGGTTTCGTCCCCGAAACCTGTTACTCCTTAAACAACCGTGGACAATATTGGCTCATCTCTTCTCCAGTCTCCCACGTATGCTCAGATCCCTTTCTGTGCTTCCACTGTACGCGCACAAGTAGATCCACTCTATTACTCAGCCTCTTCTCCTTTCGATCGATGATTGTCACTGGTTGCCCCATCTAATTGAACCGTTCATCTACCTCGATATCGTCTAGTGGGACAACCATATCTTCGTCCGCCAAACATTTCATCAGATGAGATACGTGGAATATTGGCCGAATCTCACTTAGTTCCTCTAGTAGCTCCAAGCTATAAGCCACCCTTTCCCACTCGAGCCACGACTCAGAAAGGCCCTACGTACCTCGAGCTCAACTTGCCCCGCTTCCTGAACCGAATGATACCTTTCCAAGGTGAGACTCCCAGCATAACTCTATCACCCACCTGGAATTTAATCTGTCGACGTCTCTCATCGGCATACGACTTCTGCCTATCTTTAGGCTTTCTACCTCGTGAACCTTCGACTGTCAGGTGCAAAGGCTATAATCTTTCCCTCTGCCTTAACACACATCCCAACCCCGATTAGGAAGCATCTGGATAAAACGCCAGATCCTCACTCCCATCGGGTAATGACAGAATGGGAGCTTGAATCAGTCTTGCCCTCAATTCATCGAACGCCTTCTCTTGAGCTTGACCCCCATGCAAGTTTCACATCTTTCCGGATCAACTTAGTTAGTGAAGTGGCGATCTTGGAGGAGTCTTGAATGAATCTTCTGTAGTAGCCCGCCAAACCCAATAAACTACGAATCTCGGATGGCGTCTCAGAAAACTTCCATTGCATCACCGCCTCCACCCTTGTCGGTTCCGCCATAATCCCGTCGGGGTTCGCTACCTGACCCAAAACTGAACCTCGCGCAACCAGAATGCGCACTTGGAGAACTTTGGCATACGTTTTCTTCCCTCTCAGCGTCTCCGACACCTCTCAAACGCGATCGGCATGCTCCTCCTCGCTCTTCGAATAAATCAGGATATCTTCCATAAACCCAATCACTGATTTATCTACCATGGGTCGACACACTTGATTCATCCAATCCATAAAAGCAGTTGGCGCATTGGTCAAACCAAAAGACATAACGAGAAAATCGTAGTGTCCATAATGCGTGCGAAGAGCTGTTTTAGGAATATCCTGCTCCCTCACCTTCAACTGATGATATCCAGATCGAATGTCTATCCTTGGAAACCAACTAGTACTATAGGGCTGGTCAAACAGATCATAAATTCTCGATAGGGGTACCGATTCAACACTGTCAGCCTATTCAACTCACGGTAGTCTGCACACATCCTCATACTACTGTCTTCATTCTTCACAAATAAGACCGGAGCATTCCAAGGGGAGATACTTGGTCTAACCCACCCCTTATCAAACGGTTCTTGCCATTACTCCGCCAATTCTCTTTTAGCTCATCCGGAACCAATCGATACGGTGCCTTAGCTACTGGTTGGACACCTTGTATCAAGTCAATCTAAGACTCAATCTCATGGTCCCGTGACACTCCTGGTAGGTCTTCGGGAAAAACATCTGGAAAGTCGCACATAACCGGTACATCAAACAGTTGCGGTGTTGGCGCATCCACATCCTTTACGTAGGACAAATAGGCACTACATCCACGCCTCATACACTTTCCCGCCACCGCCATTGATATTGCTTCCGAGATCGCCGTGACCCGATCACCAAAAACCGTCACCGAACTCCCGTCAGACGTTGTCAATCGTATCATCTTCTTGCGACCCATAATGTTCGCATCGTATTCCGTCAACCGATCCATTCCTAGGTCCACATCGAAACCGCCTAAGGTCATCACGAATGGTCTAACTAAAAATTTATGACTTGCTAATTCCACGTCGCGGCCATCTATCGCATCGAAATCCTGGTAGAGTTACCTATAGCAGTTTCTACATCGAAGGGCTTATCAATACCTCTACCCCTAATGGGCGACTCAGCACAAAAGACAGGAGAAATGAAACTCTTACTCGTGCCAAAATCAACTAACAGTGAAGTTAGAGTTTGGTTTACTCAAAACGTACCTGACACCACATCAGGGTCCGTACTAGCCTTATCCTAAGTCATCATGGAAGCTCGGCACTTGCCCCCTGCCCTCCAGTTCTGGTCGTCTTCTTGGCTCCCGAACTCCCTGCCCTTGGTGCCTTGCAGTCCCTGCTTATGTGACCCCTTCCACGGCAGTTATAGCACCGTACCACCCCACACTCTCTTGCCACATGGCCGGTCCTTCCACAACGGAAACATACATTGGTCCCCAAGCTACATTCCCCGAGGTGTTTTTGTCCACAGTTACCACAACCCGTCACCCCCATATTGGATGTGACCACAAGTCGGTCATCCACTCTCGCAACTTTGTTGTTTGGGGTGAAGCTCTCACGCTCAACCCGCTTTCCTTTCCAATTCTTGTCGTCGCTACCCTCCTTGTTTACTTCAATCACGGTCGTCTCCTTCACCGCCCTAATTACCTCAGTCACCATCAACGGCAGAATCGTCTGCATTGTATGTTGAACTCCCGCAACCACAGCCTCTTTCATTGCGGTCCTCAAGTTAGCACTATCATCACCGCATTCCGGGTGATGGATTCCAGGCTCTTCGGGTGCCATCTCAGCAGCCCTTGTCATGCTCCACGTGACACGCGATCCAGCACCACGTCCACCACAACCTTCACCTGACACAGCCCTCGACGATCTACCACCGGCCATCCTCTAAACACACTGAAAGATTTAAACACCAACACGGTCATTCAAGGAAACAACTCAGTTTATGTCAAGTATAGTAAGTCCCTAATTACAGTGGCCAGTTGTGATTAGCCACTTACTTTACTCTTCATACCCCAAGTATTACCTGTCCTGACTACATCAGTATTTAAACCTACATACAACACATAACCACATACCATGCGCACATAAAACCGGTTAACTTTAAGAAAATACCTGACGGCACCCGTAGCTACTCAGTTTGGCATCCCATTCCCTTTCCGTCCCATTCTCAGTTTAAGTTAAGGTTTATTTTGAAGATTTACCCATTTCACTTAAACTTTGGCTCTGATACCAACTTGTAAGGCCCCGTTCCCGGGACGCTACAGTTGGTCATTCATTGCACATGAAGCATATAATTGTATGTATAGTTCATAAAACGTTGCAGCGGAAACATTAAACATCATTTTATCATAAGAACTTTTGCAACAAAATACACTGTTGTTCAATTACAAAATATTTGTTCCATTACAATGTAAAAGCATTATGAATATGGATGCCATCAAAAATAAGCTGAGTAGTCGCCCCGTGCCATCCTCAGCAACTTTACCTGCCAACTGGAAACACATAAAAAGTCAGCGTTGCTGAGTGAGTTCTAGTTTTATAATAAAACATACTTTACTTTCTTTTAAAACTATTCGTTACTTTTGCATGCTCACACATCATACGTACGCATAGATAATATCATTATTATCTTCTTCATTCATTCATTCCATATAACTTTACTTGCGCATCGGACATCATCCGTACCAATACCATGTGCTACACCCCGACCAGTCTTAGCTACCGGGCCGAAGTCAATAAATGAACAGCTAAACGTATGCCACGGTACTAAGGGTAAACGATCAGTCATAGCTACTGGGCCGAAGTTAATAAATGAACAGCTAAACGTATGCCACAGTACTAGGGGTAAGCGGTAGAGGTTCTACATTAATGGTCAATCACAAAGAAGGACTCGTTATCCGATGCATGCAAGACGTTTCATTTCTTTCCACTTTACGTTACATAATACTTCATTTTATTCATTATCATAATACGTAAAGTAATAAGAAAGATAAACATACATGTTAAGGAACGCAAGCATAAACATAAACATGCAGCATCATCATACATACGCATCGATCATACATCACATCACACACATCATACACACTATGCATCACACGCACCGCCATGCCTAACATCACACATAACGGCATACATATCATTATCATCAACATCATCCTCATCATCATTAGCTCATCGTCCTGCGTTACCTTATACCGTCCATGCCCATCACATCATCGAGAAATTTCATCTCGACTATCATCTCTGAACACTTAGGCGAATGAGCATCTATGCGAATGGACCCTATGCGAATGGACTAGGGGCGAATGGACATCTATGCGTATGGACTCTCAGTCGCACAACTTTCATGCGTATGGCCTTCAGTCGCATGGCTTCAGGCGTATGGGCTTTAGTCATATACCCTTTGTGCGAATGAACCTCAGTCGCATGACCTCCAGGCGCATGGACTTCAGTCGCATAACCTTCATACGTATGGACCTCAGTTGCACCATCTTTCAATCGCATGACTCTCCAGCACATGAACTTCAGTCGCATGACCATTGTGCGTATGGACCTCAGTCGCATGGCAAGCGTGCGCATGGACCTCAGTCGCACTCCAATCGGTCGAATGGCCTCCAATCGCCCTCCAGTCGGTTGCCTAGCCCTAGCTGGTGCAGAATGCAATTCACTCGACTGCAGCCGCGGGTTTCGGCCTCCAACCTCTTCCAAACCTCTTTAAGCTCAAATCAACTATTCTAAACCTTAGAGAAACATATCACGACCTCATTCAAGCATAACCAAGCAAGAAATCAAGCCTCAAACGCATCATACACATACATACATGCATAAAAATGGGTTTTTACCCAAAACTCGAAAATAGGTTTTCAGAAGTGTTTCAGCCCCAAAATCAGTTGAAAACGTGTAAAAGAGGGGTCCTAGAACTGACCTTAACGATCCCGCCGAGTAGAGCTTTGATTTGACACGCTACACGTCGATTTTGGCCGCTCGAACCAACCCGGACCAACACTTCTTCTCTTTCTCTCCTTCTCTTCTCCTCTCCTCTCTTCTTGGCTGAAAAAAATGAAAAGGGTTGGGGTGTTTCCCCCTTTTATACTCCCACTCTTCGAAGTTTCTCTCGTTGGCGGGTTTGGTCCCTCGGCTTCGGACTTTATTTCTTTGTTTCTTCTTTCGTCGGCTTCAAAGGAAATTTCCGGGCGTTACATTTCGCTGACAGATTCGCTGGACAGCGAAACTGTCTAACCCATGACCAGTTTCGCCCTGTGACGAAACATAGATTCACCGGGTGAACATGGTCTGCTGACTATGAGCAAAACTATACTTTCGCTCATAGTTTCGCTGGATTACAAAATACACAAAATACAAATATTAAGCTAACTAATTTAACATAAAGCCTATTATATTAAACCTAATATAAACACTAACTAAGGTGAGTCCAACCTAATCTTGATCTTCAGACATCAAACTATGGAATATCAAGAAGAGGAAGGAAACTAGTTAAGAGAAAGAATGACAAAAGGCAAAATTACTAAGTTTGAGGAACTCGCTGAATCAAGCAAACTACAAGATAGGAATAAGGAAGCACTTGTGAAGGGCCGAAGGAAACTCAAAGAGATAGAAAGAACGGAGATCCTAGAACTTAAGCAAAAGGCAAGAATCAGATTGGTTGTAGAATGGCCAACGAGAACTCTTGACTTTTCCATGGAGAAATAAACTAGGGCACAACCAAAAACAAATTTAATGGCCTGGCCATGAATGGATGCTGGGTTACAAACTTCATCAGAATAAAGGATAAGGTAGTGGAACTCTTTACATCTTATAAGTACAAAAAACCGTACTTGAGTCGACCAAGAATGACCAACGATGGGAGTTTTGAAGGATCAATGCTCTATTCTCATTGAACCATTTACAATATAAAATTAAGTCAGTTGCCTTTGATTTTTCAAGTCAAAAGTCCCCTAGGCCTGATGGTTTCATGATGAAATTTATAGAAAAATAATGGAGTTTGTTTGAAGATGATTCCTTCATGGCTTTCCATCACTTTCATATGTGTGAGAACTTTAATAAAGGAAAAAATTCATCATTTATCACCTTGATTCCTAAGAAAGATGACCCGTTATCACTTATTGATTTTAGACCCATTTCACTAATCGGGGGTGTATACAAGGTTGTTGCTAAAGCTTTAGCTGCCAAACTTAAAAAAGTCTTGAGTATCATTATTGGCCACAACTAGTCAGCTTACATATAAGGAAGATCCATTATGGATAGCATCATGATTTTAAATGAGGATGTGTCATGGCTAAAGGTAAGGAAAAAAGAGGAAATGGTCTTTGAGGTGGACTTTGATAAAGCATTTGATTAAGTAAATTGGTGTCTCTTGGATGATGTTTAGGATTGTATGGGCTTTCCAGTAAAGGGAGATCATGGATTAAAAGGTGTTTATCATCGGCTAAAATCTCTGTATTGATAAATGGTTCACCAACCAAGAAATTTGGTATGTCTAGGGGAGTCGGACAAGGAAATACACTATCACCTTATCTCTCTATAATGGTGACAGAAGCCCTAAATGACTTTATGAACATGGCAATATCAACGGAAGTATATCGAGGTTTATATTTACCATCTAACTCGGTTACACTATCTCATCTCTTTATTGCAGATGATGCCATCTTCGTGGGGGAATGGTCCGAATCAAATATTGAGAATTTCGCTTGAGTTTTGAGATTTTTCAACCTAGTATCGGGTTTAAAAATGTAAGGATCACACTTAGAGGCCGATGCAACCAAAGAACAACTCAAAGAACTGTCAGCATGCACATGTGAAGTACTTGGAAAGTACTTCGGATGATTTGATATAACTTAGTGAATTATGCTAAGTATCAAATCTTCCGAAGCCAAAAGACCAAATCTTCCGAACCCAAAGATGAAGTCTTTTGAATCTTCAAAGACAAAGTCTTCTGAAGCCAAAAAATGATCTCTTCTGAATACAGAGAAGTCATGCTTTTTCTAAATCACCTTTTGACAAAATCTAAACAACTTTCTGCTACCACTTCTGATGGCTCACCAACTTGTATGAGTTGGTAAAAAGTATTTGCTTTTGTCAAATATATATTAAGGTGTTTAGTCTATAATTTTCCAACTATGTGCTTTTATTATTTTTGTATTAGATAAGGATGTGAGCTATGGCATGTCATATCCACTAGTCAAAAGGCAAATCTGCCTTTTGACTCTACATTGATTTTGTTGTCTAGATTAGTGTTTCTAGCTAGCCTTCAAAGTATGGCCGGCTGTAGGATGTAGTATAAACTATTTCACGTACTTGTATCTCTGTGTAAGCTTTGTAACACTTGTAAGAACTTGCAGGACCGTTTAAGGGCTTAACTACAATTACAACACAATCACACAATGAGGAGAATAACTAATCTCTAATCAAACAGTGAACTGGGAAACCAAGGTGAAGCTAAGAACACAAGTAAGTAAAGAGACAGAACAAGAGAGTTGGGTTTCAAGGAGGCAGTATATTGCTTTCTCAAGTTCTCTTACAAGTGTTACAAAAGCATTAAGAAAAGATACAAGAACTTGAAATACTTATACTACAACCTACAGCCGGCCATACTTTGAAGGCCAGCTGGATACAATTGACTAGACACTAACAAAATCAATTGTAGGATCAAAAGGCATATCTGCCTTTTGACCTTGTGACTATGACATGCCATAGCTCACATCCTTTTACAATACAAAAAGGATAAAGTACATAAAGTGGAAAGTTACAGACTCAAGACCTCAATGTACAGTTACCAAAAGCATGACCCTTTTCACCAACTCATGTAAGTTGGTGACTTTACAGAGATGCAGCGGAAAAGGTGCTTTATGGAATAGTACATCAGATAAAGCATGTGTAATAAAAGTCTTCGGAAGAAATCTGTCTTCATAGGATGAGGCTTCGGAAGACTTTGTCTCTGAAGCTTCGGAAGACTTCATGTTTGGCTTCGGAAGATATTGGTCTTGGCTTCGGAAGATTTTACACTTAGAGTATTTTCTAATGCTTTGTGTAAAACTTCCGAAGCATTCTTCACTTCAGTACTTAGTGCATGTTTGCTGAGACACTTAAGCTGTTTTGGGTTGCATCAGACTTCAGGAATCCTTACAAACTCCCCCTAGGCTGATGCTACCAAAACACTTAGAAGATCTTCAGATGTTGGTAGTCTTCAGTACAATCAGGACCATTCCTTTCTTCATGAGATGGTCAGGATCATCAAGACTTTCATAGTATCTTCTCATCTCAAAGAGATCATGCAGAGGTAAGTTGATTATGTCTTGCCATGAGTAGACATTCTCAACACCTTGATCTCTTATAACAGTCCATCTCTCTGGATTGGTAGAGTATGTCCAGGATAAGATGGGTGTCTCACTAGTTAGAGGAGCCACTTGAATAGGAGTTGATTGGGCTGCCTCTTCATGCACTTCCTCAGGTTGATCTGATTCAGCCTGAGGTGCAGAGGTAGATGACTTTGGCTTCTTCTTCTTTGTCTTTGGTTTAGAAGCCATCCTCTTCTTCCTCTTGGTTGTCTTTAACTGAGAAGACTGGTCTGCAGCACCAGGTTGATCATCAGTGTCTTTCTCAGTTGGGTGTTCCTCCCTCACAGGTTCAGAAGGAGAGGGAGTTTGACCCTGCCTAGGATCAGAAGATGAAGCTTGCTGGGGCTCAGCTGGAGGTGCTGGTTGAGGTGTCTCTGTTGCTCAAACTTGACCTCCACTTCAGGTGGGACTTGACTTGGAAGAGAGTGCAAGTCAATAAGTTCTCCACTCTTAATCTTCTGCTTGATCACCCTAATGTGCTCATCCATAGTGGATAGAGACATGGGGCCAAGTCTCCTTCCGGAGAATCCATACAGCTTCAAGAAGCTCACCATTCTTTGTCTGTCAGCAGACTTCTTTGCATTCTTTTGAATGGTAGCCCTTGACTTTGCAGCTTCTTCCCTTAGTTTCCTTTTGGTTGTCTTTCTTTCCTTGACTAGCTCAAGTTCAAGTTGCTTTAGATACTCGAACTCAATGAAGTCATAGGACAAAGGGAGAAGTGCATCTGCCTGATAGAAGCCTGTGGCACTCAGGTAGTTGATCATTTTGATCCTATCTTCTTCTTTATCTACCTGAGGTTCTTGTGGAACCACATCTTCTTGTGCAGGACTTTCTTGAACTGGTGAGAGAGTAGGAGCATGCTTGTAGAGTCTTTTCTGTCTCTTCTCCTCTTTGAGTTGGAGAAGTATCATTGCATCCTCTTTCTCCTTCAACTCTCTTGACACTTCCTGTCAGCCAGTTCATTCAGTTCTTCTAAGGGGAGGGAGATGATATCATCAATATCATAGTTCCTGGTCTGTAAGTAAGTTATCCTGACTGCCCTTAACTCATCATCCTGAGTATTTGGTCTGGGGGCAGCCCTGATTGCAGCTTGCATGAAGCTAGATGACCCAGTGGAACTTTCTCCCCTTAGTCTCCTTTTCCTCTCTCTCTCTTCCTCCTCAATTTCCTCAGGAGTCATTATCCTTTTCCCTTTGTCACCAACAGACCTTTGTGACTCAGGGAGGATTGAGGCTTGGCCTTCATTGCTTGGAGTAGCTTCCATGCTCTGGCCAGAGAGAGGCTGAGAAACACCTTCACCAGCAGGTGTCTCAGATGGAGTTTGGACCTCAGCAGCAGTTGTTGATGATGAGACAGGGGTCTCAGGTTCTGTCACTGGGCCTTCAAGTCAGGTTTCCCCTATGAAACTAATCTTAGGGTCCACCTCAACATCCAGTTGACCGATGACATTGCCTGATTCCCTAAGTCTCCTTCTTAGAGAGAACTCTGCCATGATCCTGTCTTGGATTCTTTGAGCCAGCCTTCAGCTTGTCTTGAATTGCTTGGATTGACAAGTGGTAGGTTGACTAAATCCAGTCTTTCATAAAAGCTCAGGCTTTGGAATTGAAAAACTTCTTGTTGGCCTTGAACTCTTTGAAGTATGAGGGCTCTTCTGTCATCATCATACCTCCACCTTATGATTTGATTGCTAGTTCCCAGTGGTGGAGATGAGAAACAGCCCTTGGTATGCCTTCCTCAAATAGACTCCTGATGAGAGAGTCTATAGAGTCCACATTAAATGTGAACTTGAGGAAGTTGCTGAGAATGCACAACAGCAAGTGAGGATGGTGAGTCCTCTATGTCCATTCTCTCTGAAGAACTCCCAGGTTCTGTGGTTGTAACAACTTTCTCCCCCTTTTTGGTAGCATCACCCACTTGCATAGGTGAGCTGGAGGATAAGTCAATCACTCCCAGGTTCTTGTGTTCCTGGTTGAGCTCTCCTTTAAGGTCTCCCAGCTAGTTTTTCCTGCAGATATGAAATCTGGAGTTGCTGATCATTGACCCTGTTTTGTAGGGTAGTCACTTGAGATTCCAAGTGACTAACCTTAGAGACTAATAGGTGCATGTTTTTGACAGTTTTTGCACCTTTAGTCTCAAATTCCCCTCATCTTCATCAGAAGATTCATTGGGGGATGAGATGATTGGACCAAAGTCCTCTCTCTCACCACCAGCTTGAGTTTCTTGGCTGCTGGTTTTCCTCTGCTCACTGGCAGCCTCAGTTGAGATGCCAATGGGCTGAGTTGCCATGGTTGAGGTCTTAATGATGTAATCACTTTCAAAAGTGAGAGCCTCTTCCATATGGACATCCTGAACAGGTTCAGAAGTGTCCACCTCAGTAACAGGTGACTGATGGGGGATAGACTGAGGAGAGTCAGAGGTACTCATCTCTCTTTGAGTAGGGGAGGAGAAGAGAGACTCATGGTACTCACTGAATCCTAAGTCTTCATCAGTGTAAAAGGATAGGTTGGGAATTGGTTGGTTGAGATCCAAAGGCTGGGGATGGTAGCTGTCCCCTGAAGGTTGTCCACTTGAGTGTTGAGACTCAGAGTGAAGGCTTAAGGTTGTTGGGCTATTGAGCTCATCAGGGTGAGCTTGAGGAACCTCAGCCCTGATAGGTGAAGTAATGGGAGTGGTTTGCTCCTCAGGAGAAGTGGGAGCTCTAGTGTCCACTTCTTCCTGTAAGGTTGAGTATTTGGGGCCCTGCACAGACTCAATAGTCTGAGCAGGGGTTCGTTTGGATTTTCTTTGGTAGGTGAGGGTGATTTCTGGTCTTTTTAATGGTAGGGACAAAAGAGGTGTGGGTTCAACACTAGCTTGTGTTGCTAGGTTGTCACCTTGAGCAATGAGCTCTAACATTTTTGGGACTAGGGCTGTTTCTACCCCAGAGAAGCCTACAGTGGCTTCTTCATTATTTTAAAGATGCCGGGCTTCATCTGTCCCAATTTAAGAATATTACCTGTTTCCCTCAACTGTGAGCCCAGTTCACAGTTGAGAATGTGTTGAACATATCTAGGAAACATGTAATACTCTAAGGAGTCTAAGTTTGCAAGTAAATTAGTATATACAAATTGTGAATACCTGAACTTGACCCCTTGAACCATTCCATGAACAATGAAGGAGAGATCCTCAGAATCTGGTCCCATCCACCATGCTTGTTTGACAAGCTGTGGATAACCACATGGAGCAGGAATTTCCATTGGGATGAGACCTTCCTTTCCTAAAGGTCTTTACAGAGAAATCTCCTTCATAGCCCATCTGCTCAAAAGAATGATTACAGCTTCTTTTGGGAAGGACACCTCACCTTCTTCATCATCCAGCTGTAGATGTTGGTTAATGATGGCCGGAGTGATGAAGACGTCCTCCCTTGCACTGTGGCAGACAGTGCCTTCTCCCCATCCATAATGACCTCTTGGCAGGTCTTCCAGAATTCAAGCAACTGATCCTCATATAGAGGAGGATCAATGGTCAGGGAGGTGAAGTAGTTTGATAGAGTCAAGAATTGGCAAATCTCTGAGAAACTTGCATCTTTCTCAGAGCTTAACAGAGCAACTTGATTATGTTGCCTGTGTAGTTGCATGGAGAAATCAGGGTTGTTTCTGCGGTTAGGTTGGCCATTTTAGAAGCTTAAGGGTGAAGAAAGGTAGAAAGCAAAGGCGGTTTAGAGAATTAGGTTAGAGAAACAGTAGAATTGAGAGAAGATAGTGGGAAAGAGGGGGAACCGTTGGGTATTTATATGAAAAGGGATTTGAACCAAAGTTAATGAAAGAGGATAAACTTTGAAATCCGAAAGTCGGTCCCACCTCTGAAAAGGAGTTTACTTTTGCTCAAAAAGTAGTTTTCTTGGAATTCGAAAAGCTTCCGAAGTTTATTTGTCTTCGGAAGTTTTGATTTAAAAAGCTTCCGAAGCTAAAATGGCTTCGGAAGATTTTCCTGAGAGTCTTGATAATTTATGCTTCGGAAGAGAAATAAACCCTTGAATGCTTTGTATGAAAATAAACAAAGCTTCCGAAGGTTAATTTTGCTTCGGAAGGAAAAGGTTCTTGAAAATAGATAAGTGTCTGAGATAAGAATTTTAAGCTTCGGAAGATGAACTTTACTTCTTCGAAGGTAAATCTCTTTGACAGTTATTAATTTTAAAGACATGTTTTTCTTCCGAAGATAAAATCTTTATCTTCCGAAGTATCAAAATTTTCAAGAATCTAAGGAAAGTCTTCAAAAAGAATTTTACATCCAAAGAAAACATGAGCTTATGAAAGTGATGAACTAGACAACTTAGGACACACACATATTTAAGAAGAAATAATTAGAATTAGTTTTAATAAAAAGTCTACTCAAAGTTAATCATCCCAATAGCTGATATCAGATACTTAAATCTCTGTTCATCAAAGCTTTGGTGAACAGATCAGCATATTGTTCATCTGTATGAACTTTGACTAGTTTAATTAATCCTTTTTCATAGTTATCTCTTATTAAATGATACCTGATGTTGATGTGTTTGGTCCTTGAGTGCTGCACAGGGTTCTCAGTGATAGAGATAGCACTATTGTTGTCTATGTGGATAGGAGTCTCCTTGAAGTTAAATCCATAGTCCAGCATCTGATTTTGAATCCAAAGCACTTGAGCACAGCAGCTTGCAGCAGCAATGTATTCAGCCTCAGCAGTTGATGCAGACACACAGGATTGTTTCTTGCATTGCCATGAGACCACCCTTCCACCAAGGAATTGACATCCCCCAGATGTAGACTTTGCAGTCATATTGCAACCACCATAATCACTGTCTGTATAGGCATACAGATTGAAATTTGGATTCTTTGGATACCATAGACCAAGTGTTGAAGCACCTTTGAGGTATCTTAAAATCCTTTCACAGTGATTAAGTGAGACATCTTAGGGTTGGCTTGATATCTTGCACAAATACATGTAGCAACAAGATATCAGGCCTGCTAGCTGTAAGATACATAAGAGACCCAATCATAGCCCTGTATAAGTGCTCATCTACACACTCCCCCTCAAGATCTGGACCAAGGGAGTGGTTTCTGGCTATGGGTGTCTTAGCAATCTTACAATCAGTCATATTGAACCTCTTGAGTATGTCTTGAACATACTTTGACTGACTTATGAAGATGCCATCTTCAACTGCTTCACTTGAATTCCCAGAAAGAAGTTGAGTTCTCCCATTGAACTCATCTCAAATCTGTCTTTCATCAGCTTCTCAAAGTCTTTGCAGAGCTTTGGATTAGTTGAACCAAAGATGATGTCATCAACATATACTTGAACCAGCAATAAGTCATTTCCCTGTCCTTTGATGAAGAGGGTTCCATCTATAGTACCTCTTCTGTATCCATGCTTGCAGAGATACTTAGATAGTGTCTCATACCACTTCCTGGGTGCCTGATGCGCCCATAAAGAGCTTTGTCAAGCTTGCAGACATAATCAGGATGATCAGGGTCTACAAAAACCAGGTGGCTGTTTGACATAAACCTCCTCATCAATCACTCCATATAAGAAAGCACACTTTACATCAAGTTGGTAGACCTTGAAGTTCTTGGATGCAGCAAATGCCAGGAATATCCTAACAGCTTCTAGTCTTGCTACAGGAGCAAAGACATCAGTGTAGTCAATCCCTTCTTCTTGTGTGTATCCTTGAACAACTAGTCTTGCCTTGTTCTTGATGATGATTCCCCTATCATCCTTCTTGTTTCTAAAAACCCATTTGGTTCCAATGGTAGTCTTCCCATGAGGAAGAGGACAAAGGTTCCAAACTTTCTGCCTTTTGAATTGAAGCAGCTCTTGTTGCATAGCTTCAACCCAACTTCCATCCTTTAGAGCTTCATCAACTTTCTTGGGCTCTATCTGGGATAAGAAACAAGAGTGAAGACAAACATTTGCTTCATGGGTTTGTCCTCTTGTTCTTACCCCTGTGACAACATCTCCAATGATGTTTGTGGTGGGGTGAGACTTGTGGATCCTTAGCTGAGGGATCACAGCAAGTTGCTGGGAAAGATCTAAATTTGAGAAATTTAAATCTGGTCCTGAAGATTCACCCTCCACATTATCACACTTATCAAGATTAACTTGATCCAATGAGTGTGAGACATCATTGATGTTGTCATCTATGGTGTGGTTATTAGCATCAAGAATTCCTGATCACTATCACCATCACCATTGTTGTCTTCTACAAGTGAGTATCTTTATCTGGTTGAGAGGCCTCTGAGCTGGAATTTGAAGGCATGCCAGATGTATCAGCTGAATTTGTCATTGTTGTGCTGATAGAAACCTCATTTGCTGAAGTAGTTCCAACTGGAGCTGAAGATGTATGAGTTGAAGATCTTCCTAGCTCAAATCTTGGATCAGGATCACCTGTATTTAGATTTTCTGCAGATCCTGAAACATGCTCACAAGATTTGTTAAAACAGTTGGTAACTAAATCAAGATCAAACAGCCAATCCGGACCAGAACCAGCCACACAAGGAGTGTGCTCATTGAAAGTCACATTGGCTGACTCCTCAACAATTCTAGTTCTGAGATTGTATACTCTATAAGCTTTAGCTTGAGAAGAGTATCCAATAAAATGTCCATCATCTGATTTCTCAGCAAACTTGGCAATTTGATCTTTGGTATTCAAGATGGTGCAGGGACATCCAAATGACCTGAGAAAACCAATGAAAGGTTTCCTCTTGTGCCAAAGTTCATAAGGAGTCTTACCATGT
This sequence comes from Flaveria ramosissima, assembly GCA_025215565.1. Taxonomy (NCBI): domain Eukaryota; kingdom Viridiplantae; phylum Streptophyta; class Magnoliopsida; order Asterales; family Asteraceae; genus Flaveria; species Flaveria ramosissima. The sequence goes on from CM046045.1 coordinate 9,820,100, forward strand.
GTCTTAACTACTAAAACTCTGTTTTGCACATAGCAAGCAGTATTGACTGCCTCTGCCCAGAAGGTGATAGGCAGTTTAGAGTCAGACAACATAGTTCTTGCAGCTTCAATAAGTGTCCTGTTTCTCCTTCAGCAACTCCATTTTGCTGAGGAGTCCTGGGAGCACTATATTGTCTTGTAATACCTTTTTCATCACAAAATGCATCAAGGATTTGGTTCTTGAATTCAGTTCCTTGATCACATCTTATGGTTTTGACCTTGTGATCACATTGATTCTCAACTTTTAAGATGAAATTCTTCAGAATCTCAGGGGTTTCATCCTTAGTTCTAAGGAAGAAGACCCAAGTGAATCTTGTAAAATCATCTGTGATCACCAGACAGTAAGAGGTCCTTCCTAAACTCATTACACTGGTGGGGCCAAAGAGATCCATATGTAACAAGTGTAGGGGAGTAGTGATGGAGTTCTTTTCCTTAGGCTTGTGAGATACTTTGTGTTGCTTCCCTTTCAGGCATGCCACACAATGATCATCACTAGTAAACTCTTTCTTTGGCATTCCAGTTACCAAATCATGTTTAATTAATTTATTCATGTTCTTAAAGTTTACATGGCACATTCTTTTATGCCATAGGAAAGACTCATCACTATTTGCTTTTGATAGAAAGCATGAAACTTCTCCTGAGGGAGATGTTTCTTGCAAATCCATCTTGTACATGTTCCCTTTCCTGGGGGCTCTGAGCAGGATATGCTCATGAGGAATGACCACACCAGGTTGAGAACAATGCACTCATGCTCAGTAAAGAGCATGTTATGACTCTGATCACAAAATTGGGATACACTCAGAAGATTGTACCCAAGCTCCTTGACAAAGTTTACCTTTTCAATGCTGAGCTTACCATTTGTGACCTTGCCCCTTCCAGAAATGTAACCACCTTCATCTCCTCCAAAAGCAACTGGTCCTCCATCAATCCTCTCAAAATTGTGGAGTAGAGACCTATTGCCAGTCATGTGCCTGGAACAGCCACTGTCAATTATCCAGACATTCCTGTTGGTCTTGAGCTGTTCCTGCACAGAGAAGTGATTAGTTACATTTGGAAACCCAAGCCTTACTTGTCTTGGGCTCATTAACAGTAAAAGAAGGTAATGCAACAGTAATAGATCCTATGGTTGTACTATAGGAATCTTCAGCTGTTGTTGATGGAGAAACCTCAGTCATTTGGTCTTTCTTAGACTTCCACACCACCTTTGGAGTCTTGGACTTGACCTTCAAAACCTTAGAAGCTTTTAGAACTTCACAAGTTTTGATGACTGATCCTTCGGAAGAGTCTACAGTCACTGCAGCAGACTTTAGTGCTTCGGAAGAATTCCTTTCTTCCGAGACCAACTTTGCTTCCGAAGTAATTTTCCACTTACCTTCTTCTTTGATTTGGAGCTTCCGAAGGAAACAGACTTTCCTTCCGAAGCTTGAGATTTCTTGAGACTCTTTGAAGTCTTTGTTTTAGTCATGTGGACAGTACTTTTAGGATTGTATGGGCAATCCTTAGCAATGTGAGAAGTACTTTCACACATAACACATAACATTATCTTCTTCAAAGAAGTCTCCCTTTGAGAACAAGACTGACTTTGGTCACATCCCCTCTCCATCTTCATCTTGGTAGATGCTGAGACAGTTCCTTTGGGCTGTGAACTGTTCTTGGAGTTTGATGGTCCAGGCTGTGCAGCAGTGGTACACAGCAAATCAGTCTTCTTCTTGGCACTGAGATGATTTGAACAAGAACCATGACTCTTAGCTAGGAGTCTTGGTTGATGTCTTCAGTCCTTACTACTTTGAAACCTGCAGAGATAAAAACTTGTTTCTGCTTAGCATCAAAAGTAGCCTTGATTTCTTGAGCTTTCTTTGCCTTTCTTTTGCTCTTTCTGATCAAGTTCTTTCTTTTGGACTTGGTCATCACAGTTGATTTCTTCTCCTCAGAAGGATAGTGGCCCTTGGAAGAATCCTCTTCTTCACTCTTCTCAGAGGAATTCTTCACTATCACTTCTTCATCATCCTCACTTACAGGATCTATGAGAGGAAGCTCATCTTCACAAGTTCCACACCTAGGAGATCTTACAGACAAGATTGTGTGTGGAGGAGCTATCTCATTTGATCCTAGTCCCTGTCTGTTTTGATAACAAACCTTGTTGTGCAGGGATGAGGATATCATGTTCTTGAAGGTCTCTTCTTCAAGAACACTTTTCTCTGCCTTGGCTTTGCTGATCACAAGCTCAGCCTGGCACTCAGTTAACTTAGTGATGAGATCTTGGATCTGAGTTCTGAAATCTGTATGTTCATGTTTTAGTACTGAAATGGTTTTCTCCAAGTCTTCTATCTTTAACTTGTAATCATTTTCAGACTTTCTAAAATCAGATTTTAATATGTTTAATGACTCAAGATCAGATCTCATCTCTAGGTTATAGGACCTGTATCTATTTACTTTAGCAATGCATTCAGGGGAGCAAAGATGTTCCAATACCTTGGCTTCATCATGGTCAGCCATCAGTGCTTGGTTTGGAGAAGCATCCTCCACCTGAAAACTCCAGTCAAAGCCTCCTTCTTCAACAGCAACATCAGCATGTTGCTTTGTCTTCTCAGCTTGAGGAGCTTTGTCAGCAAAGTTTGGTCTGGGTTGTGTTTGGCCCCCATTTGTTTTAGGTGCCTTACACTCCCTTGCAAAGTGACCCATAAGGTTACAGTTGTAACACTTAACTTTGCTTTTATATCCAGCCCAAACTTGCTGCTGGTAGCATTGCTTGGGAATCTTCTTCCTGTCCTCTTGTAGAACTTCTTGGCTCTGTGAGTGAGGAGAGCCATCTGCTGAACTATCTCCATGTATTCCAGGTCATCTGGATGGATACAGTCCAGGTCTTCAAGAGTGAAGAGATAATTCCCACAGCTTTCATCTGCAGACACAAAGGCTTGAGAAGAACTTGTCTCTTGGAATGGGCTTCCTTGAGTAAAGTTCTCCTTGGTGTCTCCGGGAAGGTGATGAAAGGACCCTTTTGTGAGTTGTCAGGGTAGCATAGAGATGATGCTGAGGTTCTATGCTGTCCCTTTCAACCACATGAAGGGCTGAACCCATTTGATTGTTGGAGTTGCCAGATGAACCTTGCATGTTCATCTCCATCTGGTATCCACTGAGAATCCCATACAACTCTGTAAGAGTAAGAGTCTTAAGGTTCTCAGTCCTCTTGATCACCACACAATAGTGTGTCCATTGCCTAGAAGTGATGACATGAACTTCCTTACAATGTCCCTGTTCTCAAGAGGAACTCCTCCATCCACTAGGGTATCCACAATCTCAACATACCTGAAGTATTGTTGAGTCATGGTCTCACCTGCTTTGAAGGTGAAATTTTCAAACTGCTGCTTCAGAAGATCTTTCTTGTTCTCCTTGGCTTCAGAGGAGCCTTCATACATCAGCTTCAGTGCATCCCACAGCTGTTTGGCTGTCTTGCACTTCTTGAAGCCTCTGTATACAGAGTTTGGGAGAGCAGTCTGAAGAGCAGTCATGGCCTTCCTATCAATTTCTACTCTTTTTCTATCTTCATCTGAGTAGTTGGCCACATCTTTAGGAATCATACCAGCACCAGTAGCAGAGGGGGTGCTGGGTATGAAAGGTCCATTCTCAACAGATTCCCACATTCTTGAATCAAGAGACCTGATGAAGCCTTCCATCCTCATGCACCAGGTGTCAAAATCATCGAGAGTGATCAGTGGGGATTTGTTCATGGTTCCAGTCTCCATATCAGTTTTAGAGATGGCAGCCATTTGAAGAGTTTAGCTTTTGTGTGTTGTGAGGGATCTTAAGATGGTTAGATCTTATATCAAGAGCCTGGAATGCTCTGATACCAATTGCAGGACCGTTTAAGGGCTTGACCACAATTACAACACAACCACACAATGAGGAGAATAACTAAGCTCTAATCAAACAGTGAACTGGGTAACCAAGTATGATACTAAGAACACAAGTAAAGTAATGAGACAGAACAAGAGAGTTGGGTTTCAAGGAGGCAGTATATTGCTTTCTCAAGTTCTTTTACAAGTGTTACAAAGCATAAGAAAAGATACAAGAACTTGAAATACTTATACTACAACCTACAGCCGCCATACTTTGAAAGCCAGCTGGATACAATTGACTAGACACTAACAAAATCAATTGTAGGATCAAAGGCATATCTGCCTTTTGACCTTGTGACTATGACATGCCATAGCTCACATCCTTATACAATACAAAAAGGATAAAGTACATAAAGTGGAAAGTTGAATACTCAAGACCTCAATGTACAGTTACCAAAAGCAAGGCCCTTTTCACCAACTCATGTAAGTTGGTGACTTTACAGAGATGCAGCGGAAAAGGTGCTTTATGGAACAGTACATCAGATAAAGCATGTGTACTAAAAGTCTTCGGAAGAAATCTGTCTTCATAGGATGAGGCTTCGGAAGACTTTGTCTCTGAAGCTTCGGAAGACTTCATATTTGGCTTCGGAAGATATTGGTCTTGGCTTCGGAAGATTTTACACTTAGAGTATTTTCTAATGCTTTGTGTAAAACTTCCGAAGCATTCTTCACTTCAGTACTTAGTGCATGTTGCTGAGACACTTAAGCTGTTTTGGGTTGCATCAGACTTCAGGAATCCTTACAATAATCTAATTGTAGTAAATAAACTAATTTAAATAATTTTAAAACTTGTTTAGTGTGAAGTTTTCTTAATATAATATAGAGTTAATTACATAGATAGCCCCTGTGGTTTATGAAAAATAACAAGTTTGGGTACTAAGAAAAAAAAGTAACACGTTTGGGTTTTACAGGTTTAATTTGTAATGAGTTTGGGCATTAACACTAACTTATGTTAATTATTTGTTAGGTTTAAGGGCATTTCAGTCATTTCACATTTAAGGGACTGATTGTGTAACTTAAGTGAGGGGCTACTTCTGTAATATACTTAAATATAACCCCACTTAGATGCAAACACACCCACCTACCACCATGGCAAACACACCCACCTACTACCATGGCCTTCACCAACGCCAGCCACCACCAGCGCCGACCACCACCACCATAGGCTGCCACCACCGCCGGCCGCCACCAATGCAAGCCGCCACCAATGTCGGCCCCCACCCAACATCCACCTCCTAAACATCATCTCACCACCACCACCGCTAACCCCCACCACCACCGGTGACTCCCACCAACGACGACCACCAGCCGCCACCACCATCACTGCCGCCTGAACATCATCTCACCATTACCGCCGCTAACCCTCACCACCACCACCGCCAACCCCAACCCAACACACTGGCGACTCCCACCATCACCAACCATCGATGACCACCGGCCGCCACCACCATCACTACTACCTAATCACAACCGGCGACTCCCACTACCACCACTAAACGTTCAATTAGGGTTCAGACGATGGTCACACGTGGATGTTTGATGATTCAGTGTTGTTTTAGATCTAGGTTTGGGTTTAGATTCAGATGTTATGACCATTCAATTAGGAATAATAAATCCAAGGGTGATTGCTGTAGATTTCTAGCTGATTTAAATGGACTCGACCAAGGAGGTGGCTCCATCGCGATTTTTGTTTGCTGCCTTACGGTTAGGAGAAACAATTGCTTACGATTAGCGAGTCTGGTGATCTTTTTGGAAGGCCTAAGGCTGTACGAGAAGCTTTGTAGTTGGTTGGTGGTGGTGGCAGCTGGTGGTGGGGGTTGCCGGTGATGGTGGCCGCTGGTGGTGGGGGTTACCGGTGGTGGTGGCCGCTGGTGGTGAGGGTTGACGGTGGTGGTGGCCGCTGGTGATGGGGGTTGCCGGTGGTGGTGGCAGCTGGTGGTGGGGGCTGCCGGTGGTGGTGGCCGTTGGTGGGGGGCTGCCGGCGGTGGTGGCCGCCGGTGGTGGTACCGCTGGTGGTTATATATATATATGTGTATATGTATAGTATATATATGTGTGTGTATGAAATTACAAAAACACACCTTCATTTTTAATAAATAGCACCAACAATCCCTTTAATTACACTAGTAGTCCTTGTAAATTAAAAAGACAAATATGCCCTTGTATTTAACAGAAAAACTAACGTCAGTTAGTCTTAATGCCTTAACTCGTTATAAAATTAAAACACAATACCTCAAGCTGTTACAAAAAACCCTTAGTACCCAAACCTGTTATTTTGTATAAACTACTGGGACCATTTGCGTAATTAACTTTATAACATAATACTAGTATAAAGTATCTTTCTTATTTGAATTTTTTTATTAATAGGATAATTATAGGAAAATTTTCAACTTTTGGGGTTAAAAAAATAATTAAACATTAGGGGTACCCGCCGGTGCCACCGACGGGTTTTCCCCTCCATCAATGCTGTCTGCTGTCTGCTGTCTATCTATCAATGATGTCTGAGACCACCAAGAACCCGCCAATGTGAATGGCGGGTAGGTGGTTAGGGTTTTGACCGCAGCATTCAATAAATATTAAAAAAAAAATTCTATTATATAAACCACTAAACTTTCATTCCAAAACGAAACCCTTCTACAACCCATCAACCCCTGTGAATCGTTAAACCAAAAACAAAACCCTTCTACAACCACATTATCTTCACTTAATAACCCATCCTCAAACAACTTAAACAAAACCTTTTCATACCAACAAATTTCATCATGTCTAGACCTTATTTTATCCAAATATACTGGGGTGGTGATGTTTCTTTTGTGAACGGAAATGTTATGTGTGATGCTTCTACCAGAAGTACCAATATTGTTATTCAAAAAATTCGTCGTACGATTCGTTTGTTGATTTCATTTACGATCATCTTCAACTTTCACGAGAATATATAATCTGAGATTCAAACTATTT